>BQNB010014149.1:22933-75724 GCA_026074375.1 Tanacetum coccineum | reverse complement strand
CTTATAAGTCAAGCCAGACCCTAAAAAGTCAAAGATTGACATCGTCATTCTAAATTCGAAAATTCTCGGATGTTACAGCAGGGACCTGCTAAGGATCCTGCAGAGCCAGAGCTACCAGAGGAGGCCGGTAGCAGTTCTTAGACGGTGTTATGGCTGTAGCTACTGTACAGTCTGTTAAGTATTATGGGTTATTCCCAGCTAGCAGACTGTATAGATCTTTTGTTTTGACTAGCTACTCTGTTTAGATCTTTTTGTTTATATATCGGCTACTTTGTACAGCCTACTAAGTATTACGAGTATATAAAGATAATAGTCTTATATTAATATACTTATATAAGTCACTTTTGATTTTTCAGTTTCGAGCATGTCGGATTCGGAAGATTCGACAGTTACGTATACTGAGATATCCAGCCCATATGAGGACCTATCTGATATAGGATCACCAGAAGCCGAAGGACCTATTTTTTAGGATCCACAGTCTCTAGATTACGTGCCAGGCCCAATCAGATGTGGATTGAAGAGGAATGCAAGTATGACATCGCCGCTATGTATGGTATCTTTCACTGGTGGTTCCAAAGACAACGATTCTACATTGACAGACACACATCTGAGGGTGATCGCAGAGCTGTTAGGACTCATATGCGGATTTTAACTGTTGTTAGAATTGAAGTCTTCTCCTTATATGGGTACGATTACATGAAGAAGATCGTTCTTCGTAGAGCTAATCTTAAAGAATATACTATTGCAGAAAGGGACTTCAAATATCTGTACCCTAGTGACTTTGAAGATTTGTACTTATTGAATCTTCAAGGTCACCTGGACCATCTACCACCCGAAGATAAGAAGATTCTCACTACTGCTGTCAACTTATGGACCAGAAACTTGGTTATAAGACAACGCGTAGAAGACTTACAGATGGGGATTGAAAGCTACCAGACGCAGCTAAACCTCATCAAACCTCGATGGGATGCCACTGGCTTTGAGTTCAAGCACGACTTCACAGTAATTGACTCTCCATGGGCTGTCACATTTAGGGATAAATATGGGGTTCAAATGATCATGCGGTTCAATGAGATCCACAAGTTCAGTGACGGCACTCTGCAACTGATTGATGAGGCATTGGACTATCGGGTCAAGAAATTCAAGGTCAACAGGATAAATCTGGGTTTGAACACACGGTTTTGGACAAGGAAAAATGTCGACAGAAGCAAGGAGTTCATGTTTGCCATACAGAAACGGCTTAAGACAAGGAGAATCTTCTGGAACCTAGAAAGCTTTGTTGGTGGAAGGATAAGAGAAGGAGACTACAGACTGCTAAAGAGAACCGAATGATCACATCATCTTGGCAATCAAGGTCCATCTCGTGTGAGGTATTATTAATATATATGTTGTGGTAATATGTACATAATAAAGTAGTGATTATAATGTATTTTGTATCCGTATACTCAGTTATAATATGTTCCATCATAGGCTTGTATAAATCAGACATAGTTTCTCCCAAATTTTCCTAACTTAAATCAATTGAGACCTAAAATCTCAACGGGTTTGAAATTTTTGATCGGGGGAGAAAATGTGATTTAACTATGAAAATCTGATAAAAATGTGATCTTTTGGACTCAAGTGTAGGCTCTCCCATATGTGCTAAACCTTTTCGAATATCGATGCACATATTGAGGGGGAGCGAATGGTGTATGATGGCAATTGTGGAAATACCAAAGACCGACCCTGTAATTACTTTATCGGAGTTATAAGGATGGTAAGGTTAGGTACTCGATCCCACGATCCCGCCAGAGCCGGAGGGATCTACCCAGGGACAATCCACTAGTTAGTGTAGAAGTCCTTAGGTATGATTACAAAAGGAGTAATGTGAGAATAAGGGAATAGTGCGGACTGAGATGGAGCTAGTACTGGAACATACCCAACAAGGTACTAGTAATGAAGTCTCGGTAAGCACTGAAGGGGTTGAAGAATGAAAAAGAAATGTTAAGATAAAGGGTGAAAAGAAAGCAGCCCTCCTTAAACATTAGGCAGAAACCGGGTCACTACATATGCTGTCAGAATCACATGGTTGATTGCTGACATTGAAGACAAGTATCATGGACCCAGTGATACGCTGCACAACCCTCCCTAGCCACTCAAGATCCCTCAAAGGATTCTTGTTTCATTTCTCACGGAGATCAATACATTTCTATCGTCTCTCTCACTCCGAGTTAGAGATATCGAAAAGGTGGCTGTATGCTCCAGCCTCCGACTACTACAAACAAACGTGCCATATAGAGTCTAGAGTCATTAAGTTCATCCATAAATCTCGCTAGTGGACACTAATATCAAATTATGCTTGCTGATCACCACAATTGTGATAACAAAAGTAAGATTCCTTAAGGAGTCCTATGCATTATCCTCGTGGTATTGACAGAACTCCAAGTGATACTGAAAGGTAACTCACAATGAAAGTGCCAATCCTTCTAGAGCCAAATCTAACAAGCTCTGGTATGGTGGACATGTGAGATTCCACTATAGATGTAAACTTATGACAAATGGAAAACAACCGATGGTGCGAGTCGATGATGAATCACACTTGTTCCAGGCAGTGAATTGACGAATAGTTTTGAAAACCTTTCGAGGTGCTCAACAACTGATTTTTGAGCACATCTTGACTTTGTATATCTTCAAAAACAATATGTGTTTCTAATGAAATTTGATTATGTGCTTATAATATATTCTTGATGTGCTCACAAAATTACTTTCTCATGTGATACGTCTAACTGATTTTTCAAATCAATTTTTTCATCAATCGATTTGTACAGTTTACTAAACCACTTCTCTCTTATCGTGTTGTCTACTCTTGAGGGACATTCCAATAAAAATAGAACAGGCAAGTTATAGTGATACTGATTGTTGTACACTTAGATGATCCTGATACTTATACGGAAAATCCTATCAAGGGAGATTTCTTCTTAAGATGGAATCTACCTGTTCACAGGTCGGTCCTCACGGATTCAGAGGTTAATCCAACCAGACTCGGGCGAATGACAAAGCCATATTCGTCCACAAGCTTTATTGCTAACTATTTTATTACAGGTTCACGTAAAGATGGAGATGGAGATACCTCGTTCCAGTGCAGTAAATTCATAACCCCATGCTCACACTTAATGTTACTAATCAAAGACATCATGAAAAATAAAAGACCTACAACACAGCTTCCACAACTTTGATGAGTATTATCATGATCCAAGGATAAGTGTAAGACATGCGGGTCTGATGGTCACTAACATCCCAGGAGAGGCAATACTCTACTAACAAGGAGGATCTAAGATATTTTAATGTAAGATGATGGATCTCAAAGAAAGTTCCAAAAGATCACACCAACGTCTAAGAACATTGCTCAGAGATCACTACTTGTCAGTACGAGAACCTAATCTTGTAGAATTCAAGAGACTACGGCCAGAGTCAATGATCAATTCCAAAGATAGCTAGATCAACTTGTATTTTCTGGGGTGACCTCACCCCTATTGGGGGAGATTGTTAGGATTATGAAAATCCATGTAAAAGACTCGGTCACCCCGTGTAATGTCTAGCATAGGTTAGCTCATAGCCTTAATATTAATCGTATGACTTATGGTGTTGGGTTGGGTCTTTACCCATTTATACCCCCTTTCTAGCCATGGGAAGGGGTTGGTTGATCATTTTATAATACACACATCAAGTGTAGTTTCTCTTACTAGAACTCACTTTCTCTCTCTACAAAATAGGACAACCCCTAAATCATTGATTGTGTTATGATATCCAATATCCTACAGAGAAGACTCATAAGGACAATATTTGTATACATATTTATTGCATGTCAAATGACATAAGTGTTTACTCATACTCAAGTAATTGATTATGATTAAAACTTCCTCATTTACATACTTTAAATATATATAAAGATGATAGAATTGTCACACTTGTTTTCTTGGAAGGAAATATAACAAATTGGATTTCAAGAACTCTTTATTGAATGATTACCTTGCGAGGACGATATGTAATCAAAATAAGGTTTTGTGAATCTAATAAATCTTTAGAAGGTATACAAAATGCTAGATTCCATGTATGGATTAAAAGCACGCATCTAATGAGCATAATCTTAAGTTTAATTGTTAAATAAATTACTTGTTGGATTTGATTATTAATTATAAATAAGATAGCTCATGAGTACATCTCAAAGCTAGTGGGAGTAATTGTTTTTACTTTTCTAAAATAGATTATGTTATTGAACATAATTAGAAACAATTTATTTATCTAAGTAAGATTTTATCTCTTAGATTGAAATAAAGTTTCTTGTAAGTATTTTAGGAGATGAAACATGTAACCTTGGAATGATATGTTTGATACGTTAAACATATGTGGTGAATTAAGTCCGAGTACAATATGAAATATCATTGAGTGAAACTCGAATGATCTATCTTACTTGGTGAGATTGAACACATAAATGGAAACCTTAAGTCCCACTAAAGGATTCATTATGTACATCATATTATGTATGAGTGATTTGACAACATTAGAATCTAATTGAAAGATATTAGAAGGAATATTCTAATTAATGTTTAATTATGGATTCATTCCTAGAATTAATAATGAAGATACTATGGATATACATTGTGGTAATCATAGTAAGGTCATTATTATCAAGAAACCATGGGTTTGTATGATATCCAAACATTATTAAAGAAGTGTTCAGAATTTACGGATGGTGTACTTTGTGTGTTGTATACACTAGTTCTTGTTTTACATTGACGATGATACTACATTTTTATAGAAGCAAGTTGTGTGCTGGCTGCATATGCTTGGTTTATAAGCATAGTTGCTAATACTATATTAAAAGCTTAGAATTCTTTTGTTCTGGAAATCACTGTTGATGATGATTCTTATTCTTCATTAGGATGTTTATGTGTAGGTCAACATCTTATGGAAAGTAATGTGACTAGACTCATATAAGTTCCTAACTTATAGTGGAGTGCACATTAAAAAATAACAATCATATATTATTTAAGTAATTTCAAATTCGTGGAATTTTTGAAATAAGTATTCTAATGTCCGACAGATCAGAACCTAGTTGGAGTTGTTCATGGAATCTATTCTTTACCACTAATTGTGATTGTGTGGATAAGACATTTTAACTAGGATCATCATGCACTGATTTATTTGGTATTTGGATAATAAGCTGTAAGCAATTGTATTAAAAAAATGAATTACAATCATTACATGTTATGATCGTTTTTCATTTATAATATGTGTTCAATATGTTGCATGTTTAAATCCCCACCCCCCATGAATAAATTTATTTTGTATTCTAAAACTATGTCCATTGTCAGTTAAACAAGATAAGATATTGTTGAAGATAAGACAAATGTGAGTGTTTGGTTTTATTCTGGAGAATATGTAAAGATGATTCTGCCAACTTCACATGTTATTCAATGAGGTTGAATATTGGATACCCTACATGTGTTAATCACTTTATAGATCGGTGTCATTGGGTGCATTACACACATGGTGAAAGTTATGTATATCCTTAGACTTGATATGCAAGCAGGTTTTGCATGTATGGATAGCATTTCTTGTTAATAAGCCTACCACTAGTCTGTTAAAAGGTATTTATAAGGGCTATTTTCAGAAGTGTTTTGAAGTAGATGACGGACACTTGTAGTCAAAATAGAATTTGTTCCTCTACATGTTTGAGAGTTAGATACTTACTGGGGCCCTCGTTAGGTTGATCGGATGTTTGCGTGGCCGCGCTATAAGTGTAGTTAAGATGATTCTTTTTACATTTAGTAATGTTGATCAATACAGATGCGAGAAACATAATCGTTAAACTATGGAATGACTATTGATCTATATCCATATGTAACATTGTATCTGAAACAAAAGGATAGGACTAACTGAAACCATTAAAGGCTGAGTTATTTACCGAAACTATATACTCAAGTGTTTCTGGGAGCATTGATGATGTTTCTAGACTATTTGTCAATGTTAGTATGTTATATTCTATGACCATGACATTTTCAAGTGGGAGCTGTTGGTTTGTGCTCATGTCATACGAATATTTATACGGCTAGGAATACATGAGCCTGCGGGGGTCGCACACGTTATACAAATAGATATCACTATATTGGTATATATATAATAATATAAGCGTATATTTATTATATATGTATTATATTGATTAATCGTATGTAATGATCTAAGTCGTGTATTTTATTATGTTATATTAATATTCCAACGATAGAATACTAACGGTCGTTAATTTGTTCGTTTACATATAATTAACTATAAGGCTTTTTAATTAATGGGTATATTAATGTAATTAACCATAAATAATTAAGAAAGCCAAAAAGTCAACACCAAGGGTGTGTTTTGTACTTTATAGGGCCGGTTGTAATAAAAGGAAAAGGAAGGACCAAAAGTGTCAAGATTAGGTAGCTTTTTGCCAAAGCTGTGTAACCCTAATCCTGACACTATAAATAGAGGATCCGTAGACCTCATTATTTATTCCCATTCCCTTCCTTATCTCGTCTCCTTGTAGTACGACCTAACCTACAACTTTGGGTTTGTGGGTTTTTTCGATTACTTGACGTATTCTTGAGTGTTGGTTCGCAGAACTAGCATTTGGGTGGTATTGGTCGACATGTAGTGTACGATACGCGTAGACATTACTTACTTTAGTAACTCGAATGGTTTTCGGTTTGGCATGTATTACGCACATGCGTGTACTTGAAGAAGTCTCGGTTCTTCACGTAGCTTGATTGCTATTTGGTACGTTTTCTGTTGTTCCGTTTATGGTCAATTTATAGTGCGATATGAGTTTAATTCCGATGTGTAGCTCGTTTAATATTTACGTAATATTAGGTTATTCAAATAACGATTTCCAACAAATGTTTATGTTGTGAAAAGGTGAAAGTGGTTAAATGGTTAAGTGTCGTTCTCTTTTACATTGGGGTACATGCCGTCAGTCAATATAAATCAACATCTGATGTGGTATATCCAACCAAGTTAAAAAAAATGATGTGTCGGTCATTTTCAAGTTTCAACCGATAACCAAACGGTCATATTACCTATGTCGTTACAAATTTAAAAGAATGACTATATTAGTAATATTCAAATTACATTACCTAGATGTGTAAAATTTAGAAAATACGTTAGTAATATATAAACTTAATCCGTAATGAAAACATTTTTACATCGTTGCTTTGTTAGTCTTGGGATATAAGAAGTGTTTGACTTTTATTAGTAAATAGATGTAGATTTTTTGACTTTTACTAACAAATGGATGTGGATGGCCTCAACGAATCTCACAAAATGTAAACTGTGAAAACCATATAATTTTTCATTGGGCAAATGGTCTGAAAATGCATCAAAGTTACCCCTTTTCCTTTTGTAGGCATTCATCTTTTAATTATTCTTTTGTGTGCCTGGAATATGCTAATCTTCCTATTGTAGCCATGATTAGTAAAATATCTGACGTGGCATATTCTTAATTCGTTTTTCTCGTTTTTTGTTTTTAGCCAATGTTAGGTGTTGCCCCTAAACTTTTAACTTTTGACATTTTTCACCCTTTAACCCTTTTAAACTTTAACAGCTTACACACTTTTTTATTTATCTCTATACTTTATTTATTTAACATTTTCCACACATTTAATAACTACAAAGTTAATTGATTTTCAACAATGATAATAAGAAAAGAAACTCCAGTGCCTGGACATTTCATTGATCATAAATGTTTCTGAATGACCATCAATTTGTGCTTATATGATGTATAAAATAGGCTATTTTGTTGTTGGTTCATTCATAAACTGTTAGGTTTTAGCTTAGTATTACCAACCTGGTACTAATGAGTTTTGTTCTGAGTTTTGTTCGGAATAAAATATCAATAATAAGTTGGGTTTACCAACCTATGCCCTTGACCTGTATCAGACTGTCCACCCACATGTATTAATATATGGGCATATTAACAATTGTTTCGCCATCAGTCAAGATTTTAAGGTAGTGTTTTGACTACTGCCTTATTTTCCCAACTTTCTTTGGAGGATTCTTGCACATGGAATCCTCAATGCAGCTTGTTGTGGTTGTTCTTGTGGCTGCACTTGCTCCTGAGTTTGTTCTTGGGTTTGCTCCACTTGAGTCAGGTCTATCTCAGCTTGATCTTCAGTCTGCTCCAGTTGGTCTTCAACTTGTGTCTGCTCAGGTTCATGTTGAGTCTGTTGTGGTTTAGCTTGAGTCTGCTTTTGTTCATCTTGACTTTGCTATGGTTCATCTTGAAAATCCAAACTCATTTTTGCAAATGCCAGAAGTCCCAAATACTTATTCTTACCTTGTCTTTTTGGATTCTAGCAGTTGACCTGGTTTCCTTTTGGCCACCAAACACCTTACCTCTGGACCCCAGCACCTCTACCTTTTGACCACTAGCACAACCTAACCCACAATCTTCTACTATTGACCTCACTAGCACCTCCACACCCACCAGCTCCCTTTTACGTCCTCTATCTTTTGACCCTATAGAACCTCCTTTAGTCCCACCTAGCACCTTATTTCCCTCACTAGACCGATTGAACAACTCAACATCCTCATATATCATAACTGGTTGCTTCTTTTCTGGCAACCTACCACTCCTTTAGGTTTTAGTGTTTATTCAACTACAAGTTCTTGCAACTTGATTTGTTGTGTCCAGGTTGTTTGCAGTTTGAACAACTTCCTTGTGAACCCCTCACTATAGCTCTGATTCTTTTCTTTTTAGGCCTACCAGGCATTTTTCCAGCATTGGTGGTAAGACAGTGGAGTGCATGCTCTGATCGGGCCAGAAATTCATACCAGGGACTGGTTTAACATAGTTGTGGTAAGCCACAAAATACATGTTTATTTCAAACCAAGTTGGGACATACTCTCAGGTAACCTATTGTATCAATAATATTACTTTGTGGCATGACATAGGGGTACTCTTGATAACGTCACAGCGCCAATACATCGTCCGACTTACCTTATTACTATGAATCCTTCACTCCCTGATCTTACCTCAAAAAGTTTCCTACCAGCAGGTATTACATACCAAAACCTACAATGATTGGTTATTAGTTGCGAATCTAAACAAGTTATATAAAAATAAACATTGAATGTGAAAATACCTTTGTTGTTCCTTCAGCCATTCCAATCTCTTTTTGATGTTGGGACATACCCTAAAGTTCCATTTGTCATACCCCGCCAAAGTGGAAACGCGAGGCGTGACGAGAAAGGTAATAATCACAACCACATTGAGTCTATATAGAGAAACTAAAAATGATAAAATACAAGGTATAGACACGTAGTGTCATGAAAATACCCAAACATAGCAACAAAATCCCAAAAGGCGTCTGACATTGAATTGAAGGCAGTTCATGTCAATGTCATGACATGCAAACATTTAAACATCCAAACAAAACAAGTCAATCAACATCCATCATCCAAAACAAATAACGAAATCTAGATAACTAAACTTCATCAGCTGCCTACGGTCCATCTAGCTACTTTTCTTAACCTTAATCTCATCTTGCAGAGTATCTAAAAATGTGCTTTTAGTCAACACAATGGTTGGGAGAAACCATAGGTTTTCAGAAACATATCACTATCAATTAACCAAAAATCATTTAACCGGATATTAACTGTGATTATAAAAAAACTTTTGCATGACAATCTTTGCTAACATAAACATTCAAGCATAACATGAAATTCAATCCAAATCAGTCACTCAAGACACCAAAGCAGGCGACTCAATCGTCTCTTGGATCAATCCATTTTCCATTTAACCTCTAGCTCAGTCCGGAGATATCATACATGTAACCCTCCGAACTAGGCAAATTTCACTTTTCTCATAACAATATCTCATTCCCTCTAGCTCAGACCGGAGATACCTACAAGTAACCCTCCTAACTAGGCAACAATACTTTCCACTAAGCAGGCTATGGATAGCCCGCAAAGTAATCATCCTATATTAGCTCAACACTTTAATATCACATCACATAACATGTAGCACATAACGCACATAGTACACATAATAGTCCATGCATTTACTATAAACATAATCACAGCAAATTTAAAACTCTTTTCTACACTTTATCATTTCATCCTAAGTTTAAAAACGCAGTAAAAGTTGGACTTGTAATTCACCTAATACTCAAACGCAGCTTCCCAATTCCTAGTCGCGAAACTATATAAAAAATAAACACGGTTAAACACGCGACCAAGCTTAAAAGCTCTAGTCCATGGTACACACATATGATGGATGAGCTAGAGTTTGATTAATCCATAATTGGGTCACCCCGCACCATGCAAACCTTAACCACTTCATTAACTCATTACACTAGTAACTGACAATATGTTCAAAAATGAGAATTTTAGTTGAAAATTTACCCTTTAAAATCCCCTACTGTGACCTTCATAAATTCTACCAAAAAATCATAAGTTCATTTATGAGTTTACTAACTACCATGTGATTCCCAACTACTCATTACATGCTTTAAACTATCCCAAATAAAATCCAACTTCAAAACTTCCCAATTCGAATCTGATTGCACACTAAAAAAGTATGGCCCATACTATCATACTTGACACTCACAATCAGAAGTCTCTTCTTCTAGGGTTTCTTTATTACATCTAGAACTTATAGATGGGATAATCCTTAATTCCCTTTATAGTTAGGGTTTTACCTTCCCAAACATGACCTAATTCTGACCCGTATTTACTGTTTTGACAATTTTTCTTGTTTCGTCCAATTGACTAACTTCTCGAACTCAAAATCAATCAAAGCCGGACTTTTTGGAAAATAGACTATTTAAACTATAATTTAGGCACTGGAATCATATCAAAACACATTTTTATCATCTAGATATCATTAGTTTAACACAGCTCTAAATTCTGCTCAACACTCAAATTAACGCGATTTAAGCCTAACCGTTTACATCAATAAGATCCTAATTAATCCCGCTAAACATCGTAACTGATGAAGACATCCATTAATTTACAGAATTTTTTTATATATCTAAAGATTCACCATATTATCTTGTTACATGATTTAAAGAAAACTTTTTTTTTTTTTTTTTTTTTTTTTTTTTATTTTTTTTTTTTTAACAAAAAGCTTAATTGATAACATACCTAAAACCTATGCGTCGCTGAATCACTAAAATCACCAAACTTGTTCTTGATTAAAAAAAATCTTTTTTTTCTCTTGATAAATTCGGTTGGGAACACAAAAATACAAGGGAAGGAAGGTTTTTGGTATTTATAGTCTTTACAATAAGGTTTAAAATAATCCCAAGATACTTTCCTAACTAGATTAGGACTCAAATTCCTTTTTTTTCCCTCTTTTTCTCTAAAACCGGACGCACCCCCCCTTTTAATTTTATTTATTTATTAACTAATTATCTTCATTACCTTAAGTTTTCATACAAACCTAAGCTAATTTGGGTAAACCTTATAAAAATAACTTTTCATTTTACATTTCACTTTCTATATTTAGAAAGTCCTCTTTAAATATTCAAATTTCACTCACTTCACTTATTACCAACATGATACGTTTCCCATAAACGCTTAACACAAAATCATCCAACTATTGACGTAGCATTACATGCAATACGTCATTCCATTCCATTATCACTATACGTGAACTAAATGAATAATCATCACTAACATAAACACCACTCAAAATGAGATGATTATACACCTCAAAAAATGACATCGTGCACTATTAAATCATTAGCACATTTCATATAACACATAGCACACAAGAATCAACAAAAAAGAACACTTAGCATCTCTAAAGGATATTCCACTAGCTGATTTAATCAGGCTAGTGATACCTTTAGAGATGGCTAAGTGTTCTTTTTGTGTGATTCTTGTGTGCTATGTGTTATATATATGTGCTAAGTGATTTGAATAGGTGCATGATGTCATTTTGAGGTGTATGATCATCTCATTTTGAGTGTGTTTATGTTTAGTGATGAGTATTCCATTTGTTCACGTATAGTGATAATGGAATGGAATGGCGTATTGCATGCAATGCTACGTCAATAGTTGGATGATTTTGTGTTAAGCATTTAGGGGAAACGTATCATGTTGGTAATAAGTGAAGTGAGTGAAATTTGGATATTTATAGAGGACTTTCTAAATATAGAAAGTAAATTGTGAAATGAAAAGTTATTTTTAGAAAGTTAGTAAGTAGCGTTTATGTAGAAAGGTTTACCCAAATTAGCTTAGGTTTTTATGAAAACTTAAGGTATTGAAGATAATTAGTAAATAAATAAATAAATAAATAAATAAATATGATTAAAGGGGGGGGGGTGCGTCCGGTTTTAGAGAAAAAAAAAGAATTTGAGTCCTAATCTAGTGAGGAAAGTATCTTAGGATTATCTTAAACCTTATTGTAAAGCCTATAAATACCAAAAACCTTCCTTCCCTTGTATTTTTGTGTTCCCAACTGAATTTCTCAAGAAGAAAGAAAAAAAAGATTTTTTTTAATCAAGAACAAGTTGGTGATTTAGTGATTCAAGACGCAAGGTTTAGGTATGTTTCAATTAAGCTTTTGTTTAGTTTTCTTTAAATCATGTAACAATTAATATGATGAATCTTTAGAGATATAAAAACTTCTATAATTAAGGATGTACTAATCATGTTAGAATGTTTAGGGTTTAATTAGGATCTTATTGATGTAAACGGCTAGGCTTAATGCGTTAAACTTTGTGTGATGAGCAGACTTGTAGAGCTGTGTTAAACTAATGATATCTAGATGATAAAAATGTGGTTTGATATGATTCCAGTGCCTAAATTATAGTTTAAATAGTCTATTTTCCAAAAAGTTCGGTTGATGATATTTGAGTCGAGAAAGTTGTCTATTGGATCGAAATCAAGAACAAATTGTCAAAACAGTAAATACGGGTCAGAATTAGGTCATGTTTGGGAAGGTAAAACCCTAACTTAAAAGTGGAATTAAGGTAGCCAATCATATAAGTGTATATGTATATAAAGGAAACCTAAGAAGAAGGCTTTCTGAATTGTGTGTCTAAGTATGATAGTTGGGCCATACTTTTTAGTAGTGTGCAATCAGATTTCGGAATTGGGACAAGTTTTGAAGTTGGATTTTATTTGGGATAGTTATGCATGTAATGAGTAGTTGGGAATCACATGGTAGTTAGTAAACTCATAAATGAACTTAGGTGATTTTTGGTATAATTTATGAAGGTCAGCAAGTAGGGGTTTTAAGAGGGTTAAATTTTCACTATATAGAAATTTGCATTTTTGAACAAATTTGTAGTTAAGTACGTGTAATGAGTTAATGGAAGTGGGTAAGTTGGGGCATTGGTGTCGGGGTGACCCATTATGGTTAATCAAACTCTTAGACATCCATCATATGTGTGTTACATGGACTAGAGCTTTTAGCTTGGTCGCGTGCTAACCGTGTTTATTTATTTATATAGTTGCGCGATAGGAATTGGAGCTTTGTATGCGTTTGAGTATTTAGGTGAATTACATAGTCCTACTTTTTACTGCGTTTTAAACTTAGGATGGAAATGATGAAAGTGTTGAAAAGAGTTTTTAAATTGTTGGACTTATGGTGGATAGTGTAAAATGCATGGTTTTATGTGATCTAATGTGCGTTTGTGCTAACTGTTATGTGATGTGATATTAATGTGGAGCTGTTAGGAGGATTATTGCGGTATCCATAGCCTGCTTAGTGGAAAGTATTGTTTCTGAGTCAGGAGGGTTACTTGCGAGTATCTCCGGTCTGAGCTAGAGGGAATAAGATTTGGTTATGTGATATTGAAATGTTGCCTAGTTAGGAGGGTTACATGTGAGTATCTCCGGTCTGAGCTAGAGGGTAAATGGAAATGGATTGATCCAAGAGCGATTGAGGTCGCCTGCTTGGTGTTTGATTGATTGGATTTGGATTGAATTGCATGTTAGCTTGAATGTTAGTTAGCATAATTGTCATGCAAAAGTGTTGTTTTTATAATACAAGTAATCCGGTAATGATTTTTGGTAAGTGAGTGGTATGTTTCTGAAAAAACGATGTTTTATCACCAACCATTGTGTTGACGTATAAGCATCATTTTTAGATACTCAGCAAGATGAGATTAAGGTTAAGAAAAGTGACTAGATGGACCATAGGCAGCTGGCGAAGTTTAGTTATCTAGATTTCGTTATTTGTTTTGGATGATGGATGTTATTTGACTTGTTTTGTCTGGATGTTTAAATGTTTGCATGTCATGACATTAGCATGAACTGCCTTCAATTCAATGTCAGACGCCTTTTGGGATTTTGTTGCTATGTTTGGGTATTTTCATGACACTACGTGTCTATACCTTGTATTTTATGCATGTTTTAGTTTCTCTATATAGACGTCAATGTGTTGTGATTATTACCTTTCTCGTCACGCCTCGCGTTTCCACTTTGGCGGGGTATGACAAATGGAACTTTAGGGTATGTCCCAACATCAAAAAGAGATTGGAATGGCTGAAGGAACAACAAAGGTATTTTCACATTCAATGTTTATTTTTATATAACTTGTTTAGATTCGCAACTAATAACCAATCATTGTAGGTTTTGGTATGTAATACCTGCTGGTAGGAAACTTTTTGAGGTAAGATCAGGGAGTGAAGGATTCATAGTAGATGAAGGTAAGCGGACATGTAGTTGCGGGATGTGGTAGTTATCAAGAGTACCTTATGTTCATGCCACAAATGTAATATTATTGATAAATAGGTTACCTGAGAGTTATGTCCCAACTTGGTTTGAAATAAACATGTATTTTGTTGGTTAACAAAAACTATGTTTAACCAGTACTCTGGTTTGATTTTCTGGCCCGATCGGAGCAAGACTCCACTGTCTTACCACCAATGCCTGGAAAAATGCTTGGTAGGCCTAAAAAGAAAAGAATCAGAGCTATAAGTGAGGGTTCACAAGGAAGTTGTTCAAACTGCAAACAACCTGGACACAACAAATCAAGTTGCAAGGAACTTGTAGTTGAATAAACACTAAAACCTAAAGGAGTGGTAGGTTGGCCTAGAAAGAAGCAACCAGTGGATGATTTTGAGGATGTTGATGTTGTTCAGATAGGTCTAGTGAGGGATAAAGGTGCTAGTGGGACTAAAGGAGGTTCTATAGGGTCTAAAGATAGAGGAGGTAGAGGAGCTGGTGGGTGTGGTGGTGCTAGTGGGTCAATAGGTAGAAGAGTTGGTGGGTGTTTAGGGTGGTGTAGTTAGGGTCAAAGGTAGAGGTGCTGGTGGAGTCATGAGGTTTAGAGGTTGTTGGTGGGGCAAAAAGGAACTGTGTCAACTGCGTAGAATACAAAAAGAACAAGGTAAGAAGGAAGGTTGGGGCTTCTGGGCTTTGCTAAAAATGGTTTGGATTTTAAAGATGATCCATAGCAAAGGGTCAAGTATGAACAAAAGAAGACTCGCAAGGCTGAACCCACAACAGATCAATTGAACCTGAGTAGGAACCAAGTTGAAGACCAAGTGGAGCAAACTGAAGATCAAGCTGAGATAGACCTGACTCAAGTGGAGCAAACCCAAGAACAAACTCAGGAGCAAGTGCAGCCACAAGAACAACCACAAACATACGCTTATTGGGATGCCAGTGCAAGAATCCTCCAAATAAATTTGGGAAAACAAGGCAGTAGTCAAAACACTACCTTAAATCTTGACTGATGGCGAAACAATTGTTAATATGCCCATTTTATACATGTGAGGGCATAGGTTGGTAAACCATAACTATGTATTGATATGTTATATTCGAACAAAAACTAGAACAAAATTTGTACACAGTGTTGGTAACATACTAGTAAAAACCTAACGTTTATGAATGAACCCAACAACAAAAATAGCCTATTTTATCATCCATATAAGCTACAAATTGATGGTCATTCAGGAAACATTTATGATTCAATGAATGTCCAAGGCACTGGAGTTCTTTTCTTATTATCATTGTTGAAAATCAATTAACTTTGTAGTATTAAAGGGTGGAAATGTAAATAAATAAAGTGTAGAGATAAATAAAAAAGTGTGTAAGTTGTTAAAGTTTAAAAGGGTTAAAGGGTGAAAAATGTCAAAAGTTAAAAGTTTAGGGGCAACATCTAACATTGGCTAAAAACAGGGAAAGATATAGGATAAACGGCATTAAGAATATGCTGTCTGATAATTTTACTAATCATGGCTACAATAGGAAGATTAGCATATTCCAGGTACACAAAAGAATAATTAAAAGATGAATGCCTACAAAAGGAAAAAGGGGTAACTTTGATGCATTTTCAGACCATTTGCCCAATGAAAAATTATATGGTTTTCACAGTTTACATTTTGTGAGATTCGTTGAGGCCATTACATCATTTTGTTAGTATAAAAAGTCAAACAATACTACATCATTTACTAATAAAGTACTAAAAACAATTTTTATTCCCAAGGACTAACAAAGAACGATGTGAAAATTGTTTTTCATTACCAGGTTAAGTTATATTTTAACTAGTCATTTTCTAAATTTTACACATCTAGGTAATGTAATTTGAATATTACTAATATAGTCATTCTTTTAAATTTGTAACTACCATAGGTAATATGACCGTTTGGTTCTCGATTAAAACTTGAAAATGACCGACATCCTTTTTTTTAAACTTGGTTGGATTATACACATTCAGATTGTAATTTATATTGATGACAGCATGTACCCCAATGTAAAAGAGAACGAACTAAACATTTAACCACTTTCACCCTTTTCACAACATAAAAACTTTGTTGGAAAATCTGTTATTTGATTATACTAAATATGACGTTATATATTAAACGAGCTACACTCGGAATTAAACTCACTTATAGCACGTATAATTAATATAAAACGTAAACAGAAAACGTACAAATAGCAATCAGCTACGTGATGAACGAGACTACTTTAAAGTAACGCATGTGCGTAAATACATGCCAAACCGAAAACCCTACGAGTTACTTCAAAAGTACAGTAAGTCACGCGTATTAGTATTATACACGTCGACAATACCACCCATATGCTTAGTTTCTGCGAACCAACTCACTCAAGAATACGTCAAGTGAATCGAAACAAAAACCAAAAACCTTAAGCGTTTGTTGGTTTCAGCTCGACCTTATAAGGAGAAGAATAAGAATGGGAAATAGGGATAAATAATGAGGTTATGGATCCTCTTTTTATATTGTTATGCTTAGGCGTTACATAGCTTTGGCAAAAAGCTACTATCTTGAACTTTTGGTCCTTTTTCCCTTTTTCTTTTATTCCACGGGCCCATAAAGTACAAAAACACCCTTGGGTGTTGACTTTTTGGCTTTCTTAATCATTTATGGTTAATTACATTTAGATGTACCCATTAAATAAAAAGCCTTATAGTTAAATTATATGTAAACGAACCTAATAATGACCGTTAGTATTCGATCGTCTGGAATATTATGTACATAATAATATACATCTATTTTATTATTAATACATTTAATCAAGTAATTAATACATATCTAAATGAATATATTACTTATTTATTTTATTATATTACCTATTTGAGATAATTATGTGTATACGTGTGGACACCCGCAAGCTCATATTTCTTTGCCTTATAACTATTCGTTATGACATGAGCAAAAACAACAAGCTTCCACTGAAAATGGTATGGTCATTGAATATCACATACTAACAATTGCGATAGTCTGGAAGACATCATTCAATGCTCCAGAAACACTTGTGAGTATATAGTTTGGTAATAACTCAGCCTTTAATGGTTTCAGTTAGTCCTATCCTTTTGTTTCAGATACAATGTTACATATGGATATAGATCAATAATCATTCCATAGTTTAACGATTATGTTTCTCGCATCTGTATTGATCAACATTACTAAATGTAAAAGAATCATCTTAACTACACTTATAGCGCGGGACCAGCCAAATATCCGATCAACCTAACGCGAGTCCCCAGTAGTTAAGTATCTAACTCTCAAATGTAGTGGAACACATTCTATTTTACTACAAGTGTCGTCATCTAATTCACAACACTTCTGAAAATAGCCTTTATAAATACCTTTTAACAGGATAGTGGTAGGCTTTTATTAACAAGAAGAATGCTATCCATACATGCAAAACCTGCTTGCATAATCAAGTCTATGGAATACATAACACTTCGTTCACCATGATGTGTAAGATGAACCCAATGACACCAGATTATCAAAGTGATAAACACATGTAGGGTATCCAATATTCAAAATCAGTGAATAACATGTTGAAGTTGGAAGAATCGATCATTACATATTCTCCAGTATAGAAAAACCAAAAAACACTCTCATTTGTCTTATTCTCACATATTCTTATATTGTTAATGACATGGACTCATAGTGTTAGAATAAATAAATTTATTCAAGGATTGAAACTAGATGCACAATATAGAAAACATTATTTTATAAATGAAAAACGATCATTCACATGTATGTTCATTCATGTTTTAATACAATTGCTTATGCTTCATTATCCAAATACCAAATAAGATCAGTGCATGATGATCCTAGTTAAATGTCTTATCCACAACAATCACAATTAGTGGTAAGGAATAGATTCCATGAACAACTCAACTTGGTTATGATCTTGTGGGACTTTAAGAATACTTATTTCAAAAATTCACGAATTGTGAAATTCTTTAAATAATATGATGATTGTTATTTTGTAAGTGTGCACTCACTTACAAGTATAACTTATATGAGTCTAGTAACATTTACTGTCCATATGGATGTATGGACATACACAAAACATCCAATGAAGATAATCATCTCAACAGTTTTCAAAACTCTTATAAAGTAGTCTTATGCTTTTAATATAGTATTATGCAACTATGCTTTTAAACCAAGCATATGTAGCCATCAAAAACTTGCTTCTATAAAATTGAGTATCATCTCAATTAAAACAAGAACTAGTGTATACAAACAACACTAAGCTAAACCATCGTAAATTCTGAACACTTCTTTAATAATGTTTGGATATCATACAAACCCATGGTTTCTTGATCATAATGACCTTACTATGATTACCACAATGTATATCCATAGTATCTTCATTATTAATTCTAGGAATGAATCCATAATTAAACATTAATTAGAATATTCCTTCTAATTTTCTTTTCAATTAGATTACGATGTTGTCATATCACTCGTGCATAATATGATGTATATAATGAATCCTTTAGTGGGACTTAAGGTTTCCATTTATGTGTTCAATCTCACCAAATGAGATAGATCATTCGAGTTTCACTCAATAATATTTCATATTGTACTCGGACTTAATTCACCACATATGTTTAACGTATCAAACATATCATTCCAAGGTTACATGTTTCATCTCTACATAACTTACAAGAAAATTTCTTTTCAATCTAATGAGTAAATCTTTTACTTAGATAAATAAATTGTTTCTAATTATGTTCAATAACATAATCTATTTTAGAAAAGTAAAAAACAATTACTCCCACTAGCTTTGAGATGTACTCATGAGCTATCTTATTTTATAATTAAATCAAATCCAACAAGTGATTGATTTAAACATTAAATTTAAGGCTTTATGCTCATTAGATGCGTGCTTTTAATCCATAATGGGAATCTAGCATTTTGTTATTACCTTCTAAAGATTTTATTAGAATTCATAAAACCTTATTTTGATTGCATATCGTCCTCGCTAAGTAATCAATCAATAAAGAGTTCTTGAAATCCAATTTGTTATATTTCCTTCCAAGAAAACAAGTCGTGCACAATTTCTATCATCCGTTATATATATTTAAAGTAGTTAATGAGGAAGTTTTTTAATCATAATTCAATTATTGAGTATGAGGGTGAACACTTATGTCATTTGACAAGCAATAAATATTGTATACAAATATTGCTCATTATGAGTCTTCTCTTGTAAGGATATTGGATATTCATAAAAACCAATCAATGATTTAGGGGTTGGCCTATTTTGTATAGAGAGAAAGTGAGTTCTAGTAAGAGAAACTACACTTTATGTGTGTGTATTATAAAATGATCAACCAACCCCTTCCATGGCTGTAAGGGGGTATTAAATGGGTTAAAGACCCACCAACACATATGTATACGAGTTAATATTAAGGCTATGAGCTAACCTCTGCTAGACATTACAAGGGGTGAACCGAGTCTGTTTACTATGGATTTATAATCCTTAAAATCTCCCTAAGGGTAGGTCACCCCAGAAAATACAAATCTGAATCTAGCTATTTTGAATTGCTCTTTAGACTCTGGCTCGTATAGTCTCTTGATTCTTCAGATTAGTCTCTGTACTAGAGCTAGTGATCTTTGAGCTTTGTTCCTTAGACTTGTGTGATCTTTGAGCTTTCTTTGAGATCATCATCTACAGTAAATATCTTAATCCTCCTTGTTGTAGAGTATTGCCTTCCTGTGATGTTGTGACCATCAGACCCGCATGCTTACACTTTTCTGGATCATGATAATACTCATCAAAGTTGTGGAAGCTGTGTTGTAGGTCTTTTATTTTTCATGATGTCTTTGATTAGTAACATTAATGTGAGCATGGGGTTCATGAATTTACTGCACTGGACCGAGGTATCTCATCTCCATCTTTACGTGAACCTGTAATAAACAGTTTAGCAATAAAAGATGTGACGAACATGGCTTTGTCATTCGCCGAGTCTGGTTGGATTAACCTCCGAAAGAATCTGGAGGACCGCACCTTGTGATCAGGTAGGATTCATCTTAAGATAGATCTCCTTCGATAGGATTTCTGTATAAGTATCAGATCATTTAATGTTACAACCATCAGTATCACTATACTTGCCTGTTCTATTTATTGGAATGTCCAAAGCTAGACAAAACGATAAGAGTGAAGGGGTTGAGTTACTGTCATATCGATTGATGTGAAAACTTGATTTGAAAATCAGTTGGGACGTATTCGGTTGAGAAAGTATTTTTGTTACATCAAGAATCGTTTTTAGAGCCACATAATCAAATTTCATTAGACAACACATTTGTATTTGGGAAAGATATTACAAAGTCATTGTGCTCAAAAATCAGTTGTTGAGCCGATCGAAAGGTTTCTTCAAAAACTATTCGTCAATTTCATGCCTGTGGGACATGTTTGATTATAAAGAATCGCACCATCGTTGTTTTTCATTTGTCATAAGTTTAAATCTATAGTGGGGGGAAAAGATCGTATGGGGGTGATTCTCACATGTACACCTTACCAGAGTTGTTAGATGTGGCATCTAGAAGGATTTGCTGCTTTCATGTGAGTACTTTCGTTCACTTGGTTGTCTCTGGCAATTCCAACGAGGTAATGCGTAGGACTCTTAAGATCTTACTTGTTATCACAGTGTGTGATAAGCAAGCATAATTTGTATTAGTGTCCTAGCTGAGTTTTAGGGATGATCTTATGGCTCTAGACTTATAGAGCACTTTTGGTTCTCTGTCCCAGTCGGAGGCTGGCGATACTGCCACCTTTTCGATATCATCTCTAATCGGAGGGAGAGAGACGATAGAAATGTATTGATCTCATGAGAAAAGAAATGAAAACAGATCCTTTGAGGGATCTGGAGTGGGCTAGAGGAGGGCTCTTTGTGCAGCGTATCACTGGGTCTTAGATACTTTGTCTTCAATATCAGCAATTAACCATGTGATTTGATAGCCTATGTAGTATAACCGGTTTTCGCCTAATGTTTTAAGGAGGGATGCTTTCTTTTCAACTTTATCTTAATATTTCTTTTTCATTTCTTTAACCCTTCAGTGCTTACCGGACTTCAATACTAGTTACTGTTGGGTATGTTCCAGTATAGCTACCATCTAAGTCCCACATATTCCTTATTCTCACATTACTCCTTTTGTAAATCATTACTAAGAACTTTTACACTAAACTAGTGGATATCCTTAGGGCTAGATCCTTTGGCTCTAGGGGATCGTGGGGATCGTGTACCTAATTCCCAGTCCTTTTAACTTTGATAAAGTAATTACACTGGTCGGTCTTTGGTATTTCACAATTGCTCATACACTATTTCGCTCCCCTCAATATGTGCTTTGATATTCGAAACGGGTTTTTAGCCACTAATGGGAGAGCCTACACTTGATGTCAAAAGTTCGCATTTTTTACCAAATGTTCATAGTTAAATCCTTTTTCTTCGTTCCGATCAAAAAAATTTTAAACCCGTTGAGATTTTAGGTCTCAATTGATTTAAGTCAGGAAAAATTGGGAGAAACTGTGTGTGATTTATACAAGCTTATGATGGAACATATTATAATTTGGTAAAAAAAAAAATTTTTTCATTACTCTTAATTATGTAACTATTTTCACAAACACATATATGATAATAATACCACACTGAAGATGTGCCTTGATTGCTGAGATGATGTGATCATTCAGATTGCTTCAGCAATCTGTAGTTGTCTCCCTCCTCTTATCCTTCCACCAACAAAGCTTTCTAGGTTCCAGAAGATTCTCCTTGTCTTAAGCCGTATATTCAGCTGCAACAGCTTCTTTGAAGATCTTGGAGCAGCGGTGTTTGTAGACTGATCACTCTAGTTGGTGGATGGAGGTGGAGGAGGAGGAGGCAATTAAGATGATTCAGAAGCTTTAGAAGCTCCTGGAGTTCCAGATGAGCCTGCTGGTGGTGGAGGAGGAGGTGGTTGATGAGGTGGAGACCCAGGTGGTGTTTTTGGTGAAACATGTCTCTTTTTCTTCTTTCTTCGTGCTTTAGCTAAATCAGTTAGGAGCTGGTCAGTGTGATCATGGGCTATTGAATTCTCCAGAGCTTCATACAACATCTTATGATCTTCATGAGCTTGGTAGGAATTGGATTCCCACATGCGGTGGTCAAAAATCTCTTTCATGTCGGCTTTTGGCAAGTCTCTGAGCATCCCTGGGAGGTAGCTTGATGTAGCCCAGTCAACTACATCAGTGCGATTTCGTCCATGCTTTGCTCACCTTATAGGAATATCAAGATTCTCCAATTGTTCAACATGTTCCTTGTTTGTCTTAATCTTTCTCCAGGCTAGGTTTGCTCCACCATAATCCCACATATGCTGTTCAAGTTCACTTAATGCACTGCGATTAAAATCGAATATTGATGAGCCTTGTTATGGTTGAGGTGGTATTAGTGGAAGATATGTTGTTATTGTTGTGATTACAGTGACAGTTTAGGAGCAGGAGAGTCAGGATCACTAACTTCTTTAACAACAAGATATCTTTGATGCTTAGCTACTTTCTCCAGATAAGCATTGTAGTATTGTTCACCTCGAATGTCATCAGTGATAAGATCATTCAGAATAGGCACCCCAAAGACTTCTTGATTTGGTTCCCTTAGCACTAAACTTGAGATATCCAAGAACAGGCTCTTCAGTAGGCAAATGAAGTGGGTGAGCATTGGTTGGGTGGACTTTGTGCTTGCTTAATGTGTGTATGACGATCAGCTTGGTGAACCTAACACTCGGGATCACAATAAGGGTGGCTTTCTTCTTTCCCTGAGTATGCTGTGCTAGATTCTTTTTGTCTTCAATGAAAGTATGGATGGATTGGTTGAATTCTTCCCACATCCTCTCTGCATAATCGATATTGTTGCTCATTGAAGATGCCAAAGAATCTGCAACACTGGAGCCCTTGGTCTTTCAAACCCTGAAAGTCTTTCCCATATGCAACAAGTTATGATGTTGTAAGTGCTCTTCCACGGGTTGAAACTTGTAATTAGTCAGATCTCATCTGATATGGTTTGAAACTTCGGATAACCCAGGTTGTTGGTACAAACTTCGATTAGAGCATCAGGAAGTTGGTGGGAAGAAATGCATGTTGGTGGTCGACTGGTATGATTTGAAGTGCGTCTAATGAGTGTGGTCTTTGGTGAGATCGAACCATCTGCTGTCTAGTTGTTAGCTGTAACTCCCGCGTTTTATTGTCATATTCGAAACAGTGTCCCAAAACTGCTCTCGAATATAGATTGATTGTAATTGTCGAGGAAGCAGTGAAAGCTCTGAAGAGTTGGCGTGCTTCTAATATCCCGCATTCTTTTGTAGATTGGATTACTTTGTGACCTTTCAACATCCAAATAGCAGTTGCTTTTTCTTTAGGCACATCTGATGCGAGCAGGATATGATCATAGTACGACGTGGGGAGGGGCATAGCGGTGCATTTGTTCTGCAGGAGTTTTTTAACATTTAACCATCATCCATTGTATCTGCACAGCTACATTCACAGAAAGACGTGCATACAAAAAGGAGATGTTAGATGTGATCAAATGCTCAGGAGTTAATCAGTTATGGACTAAATCCAAGAAAAGGACACTTAGTTCATATTGAAGTGATAGTAAATGAGATGAACAAATTAAGTCAAATAGAAGTCAACACCTGAAATTGGAGACAAAATCTTGTGTCAATACACCAATGAGCAAAATATTTGAAGATATGACAAACCTCGAGCTGGCGAAAAAACACATCTCACACAATCTCAGTAGCATGTTAACGCAAAAACACAGTGACCAATTTTTATTAGAATCATCAAGACGCAATGGGCAAAACGCAGTGTACACCAACACAACACCCAAAACGCATGGATTCTTTAAATAAAATTAGACAAAAAATGTAAAGGGCAAAGTCGCAATAGAAAAAGCTCAATTGGCAAAAACGCATTCAGACAAAACACAGGAATTAGTTTATTCAAAAAATAATCAAACCTGCTAACATTTTAAAAATTTGAAAAGTGTGGGTCTGAATTTATGCTACTGAGTGTTTCAAACACAAAACGCAATTGATTTGAGTTTTGTCCTGATTTGACACACCATGAAAATATAAACGTATAGAGCATATTGAAAAATCAAATGCAAAGGCAATATATCAGGCTCAAACCGTAAACGGATATGTCAGGGAAACGCAAATGCATATTGTCATAGGCAAAACGCAACAAGGGGATTTTTGATACGGCAAAACGCAACAAGGGGAGTCCAACATAAATGCAATCAAGAAACCTAGAGTATTAACGTAACAGACCTTATAGCAAACGCAATCAAGAACATTTAAACAAAACGCATACAAGAACTCAACCTAAACGCAACCAAGAAAACTATAGGCGCAAAATTCCAAACATACAATCAAAATGTTCTAAGACATAAACCGGTTATGACTTTCCTATTTCTAAAATCTTATAAATCCTATTATCAGTAACAAGGGATCATTTCAAACATCAAACGAATCTATGTTTCTTGACTCAAAAATTGTAACCATTATGCTAAAATACAAGGGACCCTAGAAAAGCATTGCGGGAAAACAAGTAACACATCAACGAGACTCATGTATGCAAATAATGCTAATCCCAGGAATCAAACTTAATAAGAATACTAACCAAAAATTTTTGATGATGATTCAAGCACGAACACCTAAAACAACGCGATTTTAATGAATTTCTGGCCCAGATATTCAAGAAAATGCTATATAGATGAGAATGAACATAAAGCAAGATTACCTAAACATGAGATTACACAAGGTAACAAATCTATACAAATCGCAAGGTGTTGAGTTCTTGTTGTTGCGAGAGAAAAAGGACAACAGACTTTTTACTAGATTTTGATGTTTTGACTAGTCAAAAACGCAAGTGGTTTATGTTAACATAGGTTACACTTTTAGCATATGGCGCAGATTTTCCCCTCACTTACTTCTTTTCTTTTCATTTAGGCTATACAGATATATCTAAGAGGTTTAATTAAAGAGCATAAAATGGTACATTGGTCCTTAAGATTGTTTAAAATCTAGGGAACAGCTAGGATTTTGCACACTAAGTCCCTATAAATTGCACATAAAATGACAAACTTTGACCTTTTTTGAGTTAACACCGTTTAACTCCCGGGGGATCATATTTGAACATCAAACTCGAATCATCTAATCCTAACAACCATATCCCAGCAATTCAAAGTTGGCAGATTTAGTCCCTGGGATTTCAAACTTCTTGTACTTTCAGAATTAAGTATTTAGGGTTAAATAAGATTAGCAAATGGCACAACTGGTCCTTGTAGTTTATTACAACTAGGAAACATTTAGCAAATTGCACATAAGTCCCTAATCTTTCTAACTAATGACACATTTGGCACTTTAATTTAGAATAAATTAACTCCCCTTCAAATTATAACCCCATTTAATACAAAAAAACCTTTTACCAGTCAATTATTTGATGAATTAAAAATGCCCGTTAAATGTCATAAATTTGAAAAACACTCTCCCCCTCAATCAATGACCTGTTTTCTATTTAAAGAGCTGTAGTCATTGATTGAGTGTCAAATTTTAAAAAGCGGGTTGCAGTTTGAAATAACTGCAAGCCATAAAGACATGTTTTGAAAAGTTTAAACTTCCGTTCGAGCTTCATTTAAAGACTTGTGTCATTATTGAATGACATTTCTAGTTTCGTAAATGTTATCGATAAACGAAAGACATGTCTTGAAAAACTATTTTTGGTATTTTCTATTTTCTGGTTTTTATGATTTTTGTATGTTTTATATTTTTGTATTTTATTTTTAGATTTAAGCTATATACATATTTACATAAGATATAAGAACACTATCCTTTACTCCTCCTCTCCTTCCTGAAGACGTTTAAGGGTTTTCAAAGACATACTCTTCATACCAAGTCGCGGAAGTAGAAATTCGAACCGCTCTCTTGGTAATGCTTTGGTGAATATATCCGCGAGCTGATAATCCATCATCACGAAGTACAATTCAACCACGCCCTTCTCAACTTGCTCTCAAATAAAATGGTGTCGTATGTCAACGTGCTTGGATTGGGAGTGTTGGACATTATTGCAGCAGAGAGCAATGGTACTGCGATTATCACAATACAGGAGAATTTTATTGAAGGCAAAGCCGTAGTCTAAAAGCTGTGACCTCATCCAAAGTATCTGAGCACAGCATCCAAACATGGCAATGTATTCAACCTCTGTGGTTGAAATCGTAGTGCTCTTCTGTTTCTTTGATGACCAGCTGACTAATTTATCCCTAAGGAACTGAGCACTTCCTGACGTACTTCTTTGTGTGTCTTGACAACCTGCATGGTCCGCATCTGCATAGGCCGTTAGTGCCATAGCGGTCTCTTTCAGATACCAAAGTCCCCAATTAATGGTTCCTCTAAGATACTAAAATACCCGTTTAAGTGCTTCAAGGTGATTTTTAGTAGGCGATGTCTGATACCTTGCACACATGCATACAGCGAATACAAGGTCGGGTCTGCTGGCAGTGAGGTACATTAGGGAGCCAACCATACTACGAAATCGAGTCTGGTCAACTGGAGTCCCTAAGGGGTCCTCATCCAGTTTAATTCGATCCACCATGGGTGTATCAACAAGATCACATGAATCCATCCTAAATTTCATTAATATTTATAGAGCAAATTTTGATTGAGTAATAAAAATGATCCGGAATTTTGAGAAACCTGTAAACCTAGGAAAAAAGACATTTGTCCCATCATTGACATTTGAAATTTAGAACTTATCTCATTGGAAAATATGCCACACGTTTTAGAGTCGGTCAAGGCAAATATGATATCATCTACATATATTTGAACAAGAAGAATATGTTTGCCTGTTTTCTGAGTGAATAGTGTCAGATCAACTACACCTTTGGAAAATTTGTTGACCAGAAGAAATCATGACAAGGTGTCATACCACGCCCGAGGAGATTGCTTTAAACCATACAAATCCTTCTTCAGACGCTAAACATGTGTCGAATGGTCTGGATCAACGAACCCCTCTGGTTGACAAACATAGACTTCTTCCTTTAATTCGCCATTAAGAAATGTTGTCTTGACATCCATTGGATAGATGGTTATGTTTTTACTGGCTACATTGGCGACGAAGATTCTTATAGCCTTGATGCTTTCGACTGGTGCAAAGGATTCCTCAAAATAAATGCCTTCCTCTTGTCAATATCCCTTGGCCACCAACCGTGCCTTGTTTTTCAGAACATCATCGTACTCATCAAGCTTAACTTTGTAAATCCACTTGAGAGCAATTATCATGACACAGTCTGGTTGAGGTACTAATTCCCATACTTAAAGTCGATCAAATTCGTGAATCTCATCTTGCATGGCTTGAAACCAGCAATCTTCTCATCTTGTATGGCTTGAAAACCAAGCAATCTTCTGTTATTAGCAGAAATTTGAAGTTCTTTGGTTCGACTTTAGGACAGTTACATAGTTATACAAGCACCATAAAGCTATCGATTGCAAGTTGTTTTTCCAGTGAATACCGGTCGAGAGGGATTGCCAATGACATTATCAAGTGGGTGATCCTTGCTCCATTTCCCAAGATGATGATGTAGTTCAGATACATGTGTTGATTCTGCTGAACAAACATCCCTGGATGATGATGCCTCAAAACTAGGTTCGGGAGCAAACACGTAACAAAGGGATTGTTGCAACCGGAGCAAAGGATTGTCTTCAATGATAGTAGATCCAGCCAGCAACACCTTGATGTAACTTGGAGATTGTAATGCCGAAGATGACGGTGAATGGACTTGGGAAGGGTTACTCTTGATCAATGGTAGTAGATGAAGGTGTACCGGCTGAATTGACTGAAACTGGAACTGCTGGAGCAGGAGAAACCGGTCTTTCAACACGTGGAGGTTCCAGGTATTCATCGAACATCGGTTGGAATAAGATCTCTAGTTCTTTATTCGTTGGGGGGGTACATAAGGTGCTTCAAGGGTCGGATTAGGTACGAGCTTTGAACTTATCTGTCCAGGTGTTAGACTCGTAGGAGCGGGTCCTGTACTGAGTTGCACAGGAGCCATCGGCTCAGACAACTCATCGAATTGAACGTAAATAGTTTCCATGATTCATCAGGTCCTTTTATTGTAGATTCTATAACCCTTCCTACTTGGTGCATAACCAACGAAAATTCCAATATCAGCTGTTGGTTGTAATTTTTCAAGATCCTCGATGTATTTGCTAGGGTAAAAAGAAGCACCAAGATCAGAAAAAGGTAAGATCGGGCTTCTTATCATGCACCAACTCATATGGAGGTTTTGTTATGACGAGTGTGAATGAGGGATCTGTTTTTGGTGTAACAAGCAGTAGCAACAGCTTTTGCCCATAGAAACATCGGGGCCTTGGAAAATATCAGCATTGTCCTAGCAACCTCAACAAGAGTACAGTTCCATCTTTTAACAATGCCGTTCTGCTGTGGAGTCCTTGGAACTGGTTTTTGGTGAAAAATGCTGACACTTTCATAATATTCAATCAAATCTTTTTTGACAAATTTTGTACCATTATCGGTACGGATGTATCTAATAGTTTTGTTGCAGGACAACTTGTATTTGCTTTAGGGAAAATTTGATGACCAATCTCTGGGTTTCATCTTTTTTGATCTCAAAAACTTAACCACAGTATACCCTAGAATAGTCTTCAACGAGGACTACAGATGTCATTTCATTCCCACCAATTAATTGTTTGCACTCGCATTAGTCCCTACATAAATCTATATTGATAGAGTATAAGATAAAACTTCCAAGTTTGGGTTTTTCTGATTTAGGTCGTTTGGGTTTTGCTTTTTGCTCTTTACCTAGTTGAAACTGGCGGAGCAAAGGAAGTTCTTTTCAAAACTTTCAATCTAGCGTAAATGATCTCATTCAAAATAAGTCACTTTACTTACTATAATTTATTCATATATTTAGCCCAAGTTTATTTAATTATTGTCACAATTTTTTGGTTCTTAATTGCTTTAATGTTGAATAAATGCAATATTCACGTGTGTTTTGTGAAGTCTGCTAACAGGACGCATAATTTTGAGCTAAAACGAAGACATTTAAAGATTTCTGAAAATTCACCGATACGACCGTACTTCTGACTAGAAGAGACGGGTGTTTCTAGTGCAAGACTTCACAAGAAAACAGCGTTTGTCCAATTCCCAATACGGCGTTTCCATGAATCTTCATACGCTCGTTTCTTGAGGATAAAATATTCGCGAAGATACAGTAAATCAAGTATTTTAAGGGAATGATATCAAAGATTTATTACGAACGTAGTGCGCACTCCAAGGAATCCAGCCCAATATGCCATATCGACCTATCTGGATAAGGCGTATCGAGTGTTTTTCAGCAACTATATATAGAAGACTCAAAAATGAGTTTTCGGTGTGCAATATCATCTTCTCTGTATAGTATACATCTGAAGTCGAATTTCTCAAGCCATAAAGAGTAGCCTAGGTCGAGCACCATTCCTAATTCCATAGAAGACATCGTGTAATTCTTACTTTCTTAATCATTCGATTTTTAATTGTTTGATCATGATTATAAAAATGACAATGATTGTGGGCTAATACCCTCGGGTATTAGCCATGTTAATGAAATTTTAATGTTTGGTTTGCTTATATCTGGCTTGTCTTAATTTATCATTGTTATTTGCTTATGTTTATCGCCTTATACTTGTTTATGTGCTTGTACATGCAACCTATCATTCAACTGGGTCTAGTGAGACTTAACACAGTAATCTAGATGTCGGGATAGCTCTTCATGTTGTGTTTTGTATGCCCGGACCAATAGGATCACAAATGAAACCTTATTATTACTCTTTAATTATGAGCTTAGTTGGACCGGCATGTGACCAGATAATTGTTCGACCAGTATTGTTCTTAATTAATTGGTAATTGGTTTTGGTGGTGGACTACCGGTATATAAAGCAACATCAAGCAATAAGTGGGTAAAGTCCCGATGGGCTATGGTATTGACAGAATCACCACTACTTTAATTCCATATGATAGATTATAATCAAACTTAAGGATGCTTTATGCGGATGCGTTAATCATGACAGGATTGTTCGTATCTAGGTCTTGGGATGTAGGAAACCACCAAGTATTAAGGTATGTTTTTACCGCCTCGAAGAATATAGCAGCCATGCACTAATTAATTAAATCAGCATTTAATTGGATTTAACATGGTTAATACAGTTTTCTATTATTTGGTTCGTACCGCTCTTTTGTCTTGGGTTTATTTGCTTAGTGTTTATTGTGCTTAGAAGAATTGTTATTTGTCACCATAAATCTTTACCAGTCTCTCAGGCTGAAAACCCCCCATCTCATTAGACAACGTATATAGCATAGGTTTAACCAGTAAATAGACTAATTAAAATACGGATATAATTTAGGATTAATATTCCACTCTTAGTGTTCGACACCCTACTTACCATGAACTTTATCTTGACCGGGTACACTGCTCGTTGTCTACACTGATCACTCTGCTTTACAGTATTTGTTTAGCAAACAAGATGCCAAACCAATACTTATCAGATGGGTTCTGCTCCTTCAAGGATTCAATATCGAGATAAAAGATAAAAAAGGAGCGGAAAACTTGGCTGCTGATCACCTATCAAGACTCGAGAATCCGAATATAGGGGAATTAGCCAAAGAAGAAATCGAAGACAAATTTCCCGATGAGCATTTGATGATATTAAAAGCCAAGCTAAATGACGAAGAGCCATGGTACGCAGATTATGTCAACTACATTGTCGGAAAAGTGGTACCTCCCAAATGGACACCGAAAAAGAAAAATGGTTCTTCTCTCAAGTGAAGAATTATTTTTGGGATGAACCATACGTATTTAGATTATGTCCGAACAATGTAATGAGAAGGTGCGTCGCTGGATGTGAAATCCTTGAAATTTTGGATCACTGCCATTCTGGTCCAACCGGGGGACATCATAGTGCTTCAGTTACAGGAAGAAAAGTTTACGAAGCAGGATTCTATTGGCCCAATATCTTTAAGGATGCTAAAGACTATGTAATGAAGTGCGACGCATGTCAGAAATCGGGGAACATTTCATCACGGAACGAGATGCCTCAAAACAATATTCAAGTTTGTGAGGTCTTCGACATTTGGGGACTAGACTTTAATTACGTGTCTAAATGGGTTGAAGCTCAGGCCCTACCTACAAATGATGCTCGTGTAATGGTAAAATTCTTAAAAGGGTTGTTTGCCAGATTCGGAGTTCCTAAAGGCTTAATCAGTGATAGGGGAACACATTTTTGTAACTCCCAACTTGAAAAAGCTTTGCTTAGATACGGGGTGACTCATAGAATATCAACAGCATACCACCCTCAGACTAATAGCCAAACCAAAGTCACCAACAGAGCTATCAAACGTATTTTGGAAAGATCGGTTGGATATAACCCAAAGGATTGGTCTGAAAAACTCAATGATGCACTATGGGCCTTCAGGACCGCCTACAAGACACCGACAAGATGTACCCCATTTAGGATGGTTTATGGAAAAGCTTGCCATCTACCAGTTGAGATTGAACATAAAGCATACTGGGCACTTAAACAATGTGATATGGATCTCACGATAGCTGTAAAAAACTATTTCATGGAGCTTAACGAACTAATGGAGTTACGAGACGGAGCGTATGAGAATACTCGAATCTACAAGGAAAGAACTAAGAAATGGCACGACTCTAGGCTCCGCGAAGATAAGGATTTTAAGAATGGAGAAAAAGTCTTGTTGTTTAACTCGTGTTTAAGGTTGCACCCAGGAAAACTCAAATCGAAATGGACCGGTCCTTTCATAGTTAAAACCATGTACCCTTATGGAGCAGTCAAAATCACCGACAACGATGGTTCAAGCTTTAAGGTAAACAGACATAGGTTGAAAAAATACCACGATAGAAATTTCAACACGGATGATAACGAATTCATAGAGCTCGACGCGTAAGAAGAGTGTTGAAAAGGAAAAAGGTCGAACTTAAAGACCAGCTGAAATAAAAGTGCTTCCCGGGAGACAACCCGGTCATTTTAATTGTTTGTCGCATTTTAATTATTTGTTGCATGAGTCTGTCTTCCCAGACACTCTATACGGCGTATCGAACCCCTTTGGATACGGTGTATAGAGCTGTCTGGACGTTATCAGTTTTTAAAACTTAATATTTAATTTCCAGCAATTTAATTATTTCTACAGGAACAATACGGCGTATCCTAGGGTTTGGGATACGGCGTATTGATCCCTGTACAGTTGTGTGTTTAATTATTTTCTTGTACCATTGTAGCGAGATAGAATTTGCACTTGTCTTCTAATCTTTTATACAGGACCTTGCTGAAACTATGATATGGTATATGCTGAAAAAGACATGTGTTGAACTTATCCGGGCATGCTGAAGCCCTAGTCAACACACTTTTTGCTCAAGGACTCATCTTGGAGAATTATCATGAGCAAAACATCAGGGAGTTTTCCGTTCTAATTCTACTCTTCCTTATTATTTATTATTTTATCTATACAACGAGGACGTTGTATAATTTAAGTGGGGGTTAGAACGTACTTGTCTTTTTTTTACAAAATAACATGCTACGAGCTTAAAAGTGCTTACAAACGACCAATTTTTTTTCTAGCATGACTTTTGTAAAAATCCCTAGTTACATTACCTAGCGCACTATAACCCTTGATACATATTGTGAGAATTAAGCCTATTCCGTTTCCAATTGTTTACCTAAAAATTCCACAAAATTATGAGTGTGCCGGTGATGTAGTGGACTTTAGAACTTGGCCTGGTATATCACTCGAGACCGCAATGATTAGTACTATGGATTTAGATAGAGGAACATGTTCAACTGATAAATTTCTATTTTTTTTTTTATTTATTTTATTTTTGCTTACCTTTTAGTAACTTTTTTTTATTTTTTTTTTATTTTTTTTTTGCCCCCTAGGATTAAACCAAAGTAGCCATACATGTCATAAAATTTAACTAACTACCCTGGTTAGTTAAATCTCGTGTAACCCTTTGTTTACTCTCATTTTAGAGTAAAATCCCCTAAGAAACAACTGTTACAATTCTTTCTTTTTTTCTACATCAATTAATATGTTTCGTGTACACACTCTTGCACCTTAGCCTACCATGTAGATTAAGTCTATTTTAATCAATGTTGCTAGTTGCTTTCGTGTAAAGTTTTGTATTTCCTGTGTCAAAGTGAAAATTTTCTATCTCTGTAATGGTCGGGAAATTGCACAATGCAATGGGAAAAATATGTAGCTCGTAAGTTTCGCTACTTTCGCGATTATGAATCATGTCCGAAGAAGAAGTGTTACAAGGAAAAAATTATCCGGACAAATTATGATAGTGAAGACGGTGGAATAAAACCGAGATTTATGATGTATTGCAAAAAAAAAGAAGGAAGAAAAATAGTCGGTTCAAAAGAAGTTTATACCGAAGGAATCACTTGGAAGGATCGATTATTCGTTGATACGTTACAAAAATCAACGATGTAAAGTCTTGTAAAAAGTGGCCGATATCACCACTTATTATGTAAAAGTATGTAAAGAGCGGGATGTAAGGGAAGTTGACCGTTATGGGAACGCCAACTTAGGTTGTCTTTGTCATTTCTATGATCGAGGCGTTTGTCTATATGTTCGAGTCTTTGTCATGGAACGGTCAGGGGAAGGTTAACGACAACGTACCTTATTTGTTGGCTAAATCTATTTGTTTCGTAATTTTGTTTAACACCTATTTTACTTCCTATTGGGATTAAAAGCCTTCTTAATGCTGCTAGTATTACTGCTATTCTTATTGATGTTAATGCTGCTCAGTCAAAGTTAGTGCTGCTGGAGAATTTCAATAAAAATTATTCTAAGTGTTTAAGACTGCTGGTGAAGTTACAACTCCATACAAAGTTACTACTGCTAGAGGAAGTTACTACTGCTAGTGGAAGTTAAGACCTCCTCAAAGACTTAGAAGAAAAACTGCTAAGTAGTTACTACTAGTACAAAAGTGACTATTGTTAGTACAAAGTTAATGCTGCTGAAGGAGTTAATGCTGCTAGTGAAGAAGTTAGTACTGCTGAGTTAGTTAGTACTGCTTATGAGATATTTTAGTAAAAGATATGTATAAGTTATTTGTTTTAAAGATTTGATATAACTTAAGGAAAGTATTGTAAGCCGAGTAGGACTCCTTGGTGTATAAAAGGAGGTCCTAGGGCATAAGATTGATATACCAATACCAGTACCAAACCAAAATCAATCTTTCTTAGCTTTAATGTCTTTGTAACCCTAATACTTTGAGAGTATTCGTATTATTAATAATATTGGAGCTTTTGTTTGTTGAATTATATGTTCATATAATTACTATTTCATTGATAGTTCTTAATATTAAAGATTAGATTCCGCATAATCTTCAATACATTCAAAGTTTCTACTATAGTTGTGTTAGATTTATCTAATATAACTAATCCTTATACAAGCTTAAGGAATTCGATCTATTGAAGTGGGATCAACAGGTGGTATCAAAGCTTGTTGTTTTGAGAAACTTTGCTAGAAGATATGGATCAAGATTCTACACACATGGTGGCTGTATCTAAAGTTCCCATGCTCAAACTGGGTGAGTTTGAGTTATGGAGGATGAGGATTGAACAATACATCCAGGTGATAGACTATGCATTGTGGGAAGTCATAGAAAATGATGCAACCATGCCAAAAACACAAGTTGTGGAAGGTATTACAACATTATTGCCCATTACATCTGCTAAAGATAAGGCCTAGAGAAGATTAGAGGTAAAAGCTAGAAGTACTTTAATGATGGGCATTCCCAATGAACATCAGTTAAAGTTTAACTCTATAAAGGATGCTAAGAATTGCTGAAGTGTGAAAAGAGATTGGAGGAATCAGCTACTAAGAAGACTCAAAGAAATATCTTAAAGTAGCAATATGAAAACTTCATTGCTCCAAGTTCAGAGATGCTTGATCAAACTTTTAATAGGCTTCAAAAGCTTGTGAGTCAGTTAGATCTTTTGGATGAAAAGCTTTCACAAGAAGATGTTAATCAAAAGTTATTATATAGAGCTTGTCACCTGAGTGGAACCCAACATGCCTGTTGTGGAGGAATTAAAGTTGAGTTAGAAACAATGAGCATGAATGATCTCTATAACAACCTCAAGGTGTATGGAACTAGAAGTCAAAGGATGTCTAGCTCAAGTTCAAACACACAGAACATGGCTTTTGTGTCCTTTCAAATAACAACAACACTAGCTGCTCTAATGAAGCAGTTAATCTGCTCGTGGAGTTTACTAACTGCTAGCACTCAAGTTAATACTGCATACTCTACAAATATGATAACTTGAGTGATGCTGTTATTTTGTTCATTCCTTTTTAGTCCAACCAATAGTCCTCAACTGCACATGAGGACTTGCAACAAATCCATCTGATTACATAGAAGAGATGAATTTTAAGATGCAAATGGCAATGTTTGACTAATGATGGTAGAAGGTTTTAAAGAATATAGGAAGGAAGCTTACTGTTAATGACAATGAGACTAATAAGTCCAAAATGAAGTGCTACAACTGCCACAAGAGGGGAAATTTTGCTAGGGAGTGTAGAGCTCCAAGAAATCAAGACAACAAGAAAAAGGAAAGCTCAAAAAGGAGTGTTCCTGTGAAATATCTTACTTCCACACTTGGTGTTTTATGTGATGCTTCTGGTAGGATATGACTGGAGTGATCAGGCAAAGAAAGGGCCTAATTATGCACTCATGGCTTACTCATCTTCAAGTTCTGACTAGAAGGTATCTAATGATTCAAATTGTTCAAAATCTTGTATGGAAACTGTTAAATTACTTAAATCTCAAAATGATTAACTATTAAGAGATAGAGAATCTAGTTTAATGGTTAGGATAGTTATAAAACATGTTTAGAATCAGTGGAAGAAAAACTTGAACTTTATAAAAAGAATGAGCTTGTTTATGTAGAAAAGATTAATGGCTTAAAATGGGATATTCAAGTAGGAGAAATAACTATTAGCGAGCTTAGGAAGAAGCTTTAAAAAATTCAAAAAGAAAAAGATAGCATTCAATTTAATGTAGATAAATTTGAAAATGCATCTAAAAGTTTAGGCAAGCTCATAGAGTGCCAGATTGTTGATAATTGCAAGAAAGGTTTAGGCTATGAAAAATATAATGCAGTTCCACCTCCCTACACAGGAAATTTTATGCCTCCAACACCTGACTTGTCTTTTACTGGTTTAGATGAGTTTGTTAATAAGCTTGTAGTTGAGAACAGAATGACTAGTGAAGAAGAGCCTAAGGTAGTTAGGAAGAATGATGATGCCCATCTGAAATAATATCAAGCCATTTGGCATGTTTTGAAAAATATTTGAACTTCTGCTCGAACTTCATTTACAGCCTCGTATCATTATTAAATGATATTTCTAAGACCGTAAATGTTATCGATTTTTAGAAGACATGCCATTATTACCTCTTTTTATATTTTTCTTATTTTTAAAAAAAAATTGGTTTTAAAGATTTTATATTTTTGTATTTTGTTTTTATAAAAGTTTTCTGAAAATGAAAAATCTGTTTGGTTTTTATGGTTTTTAATATAAATACATAATATATACAGGATATTTGAATAGGTACCACCACTATTCTTCAGCTCCATCTGCCAATTGTTTCAGGGTTTCTGGCGTAAAACTTCGCATTCCCAGCTTGTTGGTAAGAAATTTAATTCTTTCTCTGCCAAGGGCTTTAGTGAAGATGTCCACCGGCGGATACTCCGTATTGACATAGTAAAGCTCTACTACTCCGTTCTCAACTTGCTTTTTTATGAAGTGGAATCGGATGTCAATATGTTTTGATCAAGAATGTTGAACGTTGTTGCAGCATAAGGCAATAGCGCTTTTGTTATCACAGTACATTAGAATTTTATTGAATCCAAGGCCATAGTCGGTAAGCCATGATCTCATCCAAAGGACTTGAGCACAACAGCATGACAAGGCTATATATTCAGCTTCCGTACTGGATATCGCAGCGCTTTTCTGCCTTTTTGATGACCAGCTAACAAGTCTGTCTCCCAATAATTGCATACATCTAGATGTACTTCGTCTAGTATCTTGGTAACCCGCATGATCAGCGTATGCATAAGCTGTTAGATAAATAGAAGAATCCTTTGGATACCAGAGTCCCCTATTAACGGTTCCTCATAGGTATTTAAAGATTCTTTTTACAGCATGTAAATGCTTTTCGGTAGGCTTTTCCTAATACCGGGCACACATGTATACAACAAATGTTAGGTCTAGTCTACTGGTTGTGAGATACATAAGGGTGCCCTCCATTCCACGATAGTGTGTAGGGTCAACGGCTTTTCCTTGTACATCTTCATCTAGTTTGGATTTCTCCACCATGGGAGTATCCACGGGGTCACTAGATTTCATACCATATTTTTTCAAAGATTCTAGAGCATATTTAGACTGGTTTATAAAGATGCCTCTAGGACTTTGTGAAATTTGTAATCCTAGAAAAAATGATATTTTGCCCATCATCGACATCTTAAATTTTAAACACATTATTTTTGAAAATTGGTCACATAGTTCAGGTGTAGTAAACGCAAAAATTATATCATCAACATAGATTTGTACCAGGAGAATATCTTTGCCTTGTCTTTTGATGAAAAATGTGGATCCACGTACCATTTAAGAATTCCTGAGAGAGTAGAAACTTCAACAATAGATCGTACCACGCGCGAGGAGCTTGTTTCAACCCATAGAGAGCCTTCTTAAGCTTGTACACATGATTCAGATTGTCTTGATCCACAAACCCGTCCGGTTGACTGACATAAACTTCTTCGCGCAGAATGCCGTTCAAGAATGCCGTCTTAACATCCATTTGATAGACGATCATATTCATGTGAGCAGCATATGCGAGGAAAATTCGAATAGCATCAAGTCTAGCCACTAGAGCAAAGGATTCCTCAAAATCAATTCCCTCTTCTTGACGGTAACCACGAGCAACCAAACGAGCCTTGTTCTTTAGAATTCCTCCCATTTCATCAAGTTTTACCTTATAAATCCATTTTAAAGTAATGACCATCACTTTATCTGGACGTGGAACGAGTTCCCAGACTTCAAGACGTTCAAATTCATGTAGCTCCTCTTGCATTGCTTCAATCCAACATGCTTGAGTTAATGCGTCTTTATAGTTCTTTGGTTTAACTGATGTGAGAAAGGCATCGTAGTAACAAAATAAAGCTTGTTCATGGAGTTGGAGTCTTGTGGAAACAGGTCTTTCAAGTTCACTGATGATTTTTCTAAAGGACGATCCTTGGTCTATTTGGTAATGTGCTCTGAGTTAGGAGTAGCAGTGTGCACAATAGTAGGAATAATATCCGAAGAGGAAGATGCTTCGAAATCATTTTCTAGAATTGGAATATCCGAAGAGGAAGATGCTTCAGAAACATTTAAGTCATGATTGTCTTCTTCAACATTGTTAGAAATGACAGGAGATTAAGTTTCGGGTGTTGTTTGAGAGTTACTAGGTGATGGTGCATCTTCATTAACAGTTGTTGAGGAAGGTGAACCGGTTGATACAACAGGTTCTGGAGCAACTACTTTAGCAATTAGAGCAATGACTTCAGGGGCTGGGTGATCAACACTAGGTGGAGGAGTGAGTAATTCTTCAAACAGAGGTTGAAACAAAATATCTTAATCAGTTCTTGAAGGTGGTACAACGATGTTGAAGGAAAGAGTTTGTCACGAGTCCTGAACTGAATGTTGCAGGAGTAATTTCATGAGTGCGGTGCTTGGAACATGCTCTTAATTGAGGTATGGATTAAGGTACGAGTAGAAAAAACGTTTGATAAACCGATGATTGATAATCATTGGATGGATAAGTGATTGAAAGAGGTGTTGATGATTGATTATTTAAGTATTGTTGAGGCTGATAAGGTGAACCATGATGTGGCTAAAATCGAGAGTTTTGGTATGAGTGCTGATGAGTTAGATAAGGAGACTGGGTCATCTGATGGGTTGCAACTAAAACAAGCGGATCTGAGTTGCGTTCATGCATTAAACGAACCTCATTTGCATGAAATTCATGTTGTCCCAAAGTATGGCATGCAGCTGATAAATGTTAGTTGTATTGCAAATGCCTGAACAGTTGACATCAGTCCCCACCAGGATGAAGAGTAATTCAAAAACTTGGAGTTCACAATTGAATTGTTCTATTTCATATTGTAGATGTTCATGTCGTTGAGTAGCAGTGAAAATCTCAAGTAGAAATCACGTAGTGTTTCCCCCTTCTTATACCACAAACTTATCAAATTCATCATAAAGCTTACACTCTCTTTCTTTTTTTCAATTAATGATGTTCTTGCATGAGAAGGTTAATTTCTTTCCCAAATGTCTTGTTGACTTTAATGATAGCTAACCAATGCATAGACCTCAGGTGGTAGTCCTTGGAGAATGATATTTGTTGCCTTGATATCACAATCAGCTTGAATTGCTTCCATAGCAAATAACTCAGAATATTTCTTTGGTCTTGTCACTTCATTTTCCTCAATTGAATGCCATATGAGTGGACCATTTTCAACAGATTCAAGGATTATTCGTCCATGTTGTCTATTCATCATGTATAGCTCCATTATGCATTTCCAAGAATCATACATATCTTTTTCTAACATAGGTGGACGATTGTCGGCACCCGAAAGAATTTCTTTGTCAGCAAGAGTCGTCATTGAGAAAATTGTATGTTAAAAGATTATTGTCGGATCGAACGGTGGTAAAAAGAAATTGTGTTTGATTAATTTGTCTTTTAAGTATTTTAATTCTTGAAACTACACGGGATTTTACAATTCTTGACAAAACCATGAAAACACGTTAATGTTTCATGGGATTTTACAAGTCAAAGAAATAAACCGTATAATTTAGAAATTTGAGTTATTCGGTTTCTATTAAACTTGACTAGTTCGGTGGTCTTTGAGAGTGACTAGATTGGTTATCACTGAATTAATCTAGATCGGTTATCACTGAATTAATTTAGATCGGTACTCACTGATAACAACTAGTTCGGTACTCACTGAAAAGTATCTAGATCGGTTCTCAAGGAAAATAACTAGTTCGGTTCTCACTGAAAAATACTAGATCGGTTCTCACTGAAAACTACTAGTTCGGTTATCACTAAAGAAAACTAGATCGGTACTCACTAAAAAGTAGTAGATCATTTCTCACTGAAAAACTACTAGTTCGGTTATCACGGAAGAAAACTTGATCGGTACTCACTGAAAACTACTAGTTCGGTTATCACTGAAGAAAACTAGATCGGAACTCACTGAAAACTACTAGTTCGGTTATCACTGAAGAACACTAGAACGGTACTCACAAAAAAAATATCTAGATCGGTTGTCTCTCGAAACCCACCTTTTCAAAACTCAAAAAGACACGTTTTTGACGATTGTTTTCTAAAAATTTTTGTACCAAAAGTGTTAATAAGCCTATAGGGACAAGAAAAATGGAAAATTTAAGGTTTTTTAAGCCGAAAAATTTAAAAACAAGATTTTGACCTTTATAAAGCTAACGAACCAAAAATGACACAAACTAAGATATTTTTGTTTGAATCTAAGCACACACACCTATATCCAAGGATACTAGATCAAAGCTACCTATGTAGATGATCTTTTAGTGTGGAATTTAAGCTTAGAAAACAAGAGAAAAAAAATCAAAAGACGTGGCCCTTTTTGAAGTAAAACATACGAACCAAAACAAAACAACAAGTAAACACAAAATCTAAGCACATCACTCCATGGCTTTTGATACCAATTGAATACTAATCTAACAACATACTTAAAGAGAGGGAAAGAGGTTGTTTTAGTGAGAGAAAGGGTTGGATGAACACTTAGAGAGAGAAAGTAAACATAAGATAGAAAATATATTATGTGTGAAAAATGAATAACCAACCACCTCTCCAAGGCATGAAGAGGTGTATAAATACCCTAATGAGGCCGGCCATAGATGGGCTTTCCATGGTCTTTTCCTAACTTAACCTATTAAGGTTCCAAAAATAACTAAACGAGCTAACGACAGTTATCTATGGAGTGACCGATACTTTCCTAGGATTTTTGTATTCTTAACAGAACTACTTCAGGTGGTGGTCCCAGGCGCCAAGAAACCATGGGGGATACAATTGCTCAGACTAGGTCTGAGAATGTATCTAAACTTTCCAATGATCCACTGCTCGCAAGAGGTAACACACTTCGAAGTAGTGAGGATAGTTTGAAACTTAATGAATTGATGGAATTATTTACCAATTTACAAACAAGAGTTCTTGATTTGGAGACTACAAAGACCACTCAAGATAATGAGATTGCAAGTTTGAAAAGGAGGGTCAAGAAGCTTGAAAAGAAGAATAAGTCAAGAACCCATAAGCTTAAAAGATTATACAAAGTTGGTTTAAGTGCTAGGGTAGAATCCTCTGGAGATAAAGAAAGTTTGGGTGAGGATGCATCCAAATAGGAGAGAAGGATTACTTTGACTGGTGATGATGAAGACATTACCCTGGTTAATGATCATATTGATGCTGATGCAAAGATGTTTGATGTGGATACTTTGACTGGTGATAAGGTGTTGGCAGAACACGTAGTTGCTGCTAAAGATGTAAATTTAAGTGTTGATGAAGTTACTTTGGCTCAAGCACTTGCAGCTTTGAAAAGTACAAAATTTTAGAAAAAAGGGGATGTTATAAAAGAGCCAAGTGTACCAGTTAGTACTGTCACTACTTCGACAAAGGATAATGCTGCTACAACAACAACTGCTACAATTCTAACTCCAAGGAAAGGAATTGTTTTTCAAAAGCCAGGTACAACAACAACAACAATTTCTTCACAACAACCATCACAAGAAAATGTTCAGGACAAAGGCAAAGGGAAAATGGTAGAACCTAAGAAGCCTATGAAGAAGAAAGAACTAATCAGGCCTGATAAAGAAATTGCTTCAAAGTTACAAGCTGAATTTGATGAGGAAGTAAGACTTGCAAGAGAGAAAGCTGAAAAAGAACAAGAAGACAATGTTGCCTTGACTGAAGAATATGATGATATTCAGGCTAAGATTAAAGTTGATCATGAATTGGCTTAAAGACTGCAAGCACAAGAGCAAGAAGAGTTGTCTAATGCTGAAAAGGCTACATGTTGATCCCCTTTTAACAGATCTTACTTAGCTTGTTAAAGCTTAGTTGTGTTAGATAGATCCAAGACAACTATAATAGAAACTAAGATTGTGAATACTACAAACTATGCAAAATCTAGCTTGTAATACTAAGAAGAACAATGAAACAGTAAAACAAGATCTTGCTAAAAAAATATATTAAACACAATCAAAGTTACATAATAACCTTGAAACTATGAATACTAACTATATTTGCTATGAAAACTATATAAAACTTGATATCTAGATCTATGCCGTAGGGTTCCTTTTATACACCAAGGAAACCCTAATGGGCTTACAAAACGCGTCAAGTGATCAATGCATATCTATTTCTAATATATCTCATGCATATCACTTTAGCATATTATATTTGTTATTTATATATAACTACACTAAATAACTAACAATACTAATAAACTAACAGTACTAACACTTTGTACTGGCAGCACTACCTATTACACTAACAGTACTAATGACTTAGACTATTTTCTCTAATCTTCAGCAGCAGCACAAACTTGAACCAATATCACTAAGTTGTAGGAGCCTCTAATTCCCAACAATCCTCCCCTAAACTAGATATTCACCTTGTTAATCATCAAGTTTCTTCATTATCTGCATTTTGAGCACTAGAAGGATGTATCTAAACACCTTACTGTCTTGATCTGTTTGCTTGTATAAATATTTTCCTTAAAAGTTCTCTAGACATCTCACTATATGCTTCTACTAACAACTTGTTAACTAACATCAACATTAGAACTCCTTTTGACAATTGAATGAAAAAAAAAAAATCTTATTCTCTACCAGCATTAAAATGTCCATGTCCTCTACTGAAGATACAAGTGAACACTCACATGTATCATAAAGTCACTCCAAACAAAGAATCATGCAATAATATCTTGGAGCTTCCATAGAATATCATCATTATCTGGTTCAAACAATCTCTTTCAGTTCAAAACCCACAATTCCTTCTCTTTATCATCTGTAGGCTTCTTTGTACTGAACCTCTCCTTAACCAAATGCCAAAGCTTAACCAGGTCATCTCTAACAAATTTCTTCAACATCTCAACAAAAATCTGATAAGCTTCTGTATGGTTCCTAACTCTGATAATTTTCTAATACCTTCTTATGTCTTTAGAGTAAACCTCCCAGTTCTAATATGATAGAGTCACCATTAATCATGATCAATCAATTCAACATGTATGTCAAAGGAAGAGAATAGTAGAGAAGGCAAGTAGTTGAAATTTAAATGAAATTTAAAGGGAGGGAAAATGGAAAGAGTTTTGTTACAAGCGCATCACCCTCTAATAAAGATTAGAGTGTATTTCAAATAGATAATGGAAGAGGCCCTTCCTTCCTTATTATTTCCTACTTTGACAAATCTAGTCCCTAGACTTTGGTAATTATGCTATTTCATTCTTTTAGCATAATATACCTTATTACAAACTACTTTGACATTATCAAAAGAAAGACTAATAACTAAATAACACAAAATCACATAATCGACACTTTTAATGATCCTAACAATCTCCCCCTAAGGGTCGATTATTCGAGGCGTTCTCTTCTTGATCCAAGTGGTCTTCTATTTACGTACATCTCCCATCTTCTCATCTGTCTTTGATGCTTCAATCTTTCTTCAATATCTTCTTCAAACAACTTCAAGTATTATGTTTCCTCTTTGGTGAGATCTTTTTTATGTATCCATACTTGACATCATTATTATAACTCTTTAGACCTTCTAACACTCTATTTAACGTTGCATCACAAAACTTATGGATCTCTGAATGTCTCATCACCCGTTTCTCTTTCTTGCTATTCTTGTAAATAATTCCATGCACAGGCTCATAGATGATAGAGAACATTTCATGATCTTCAATTCCTGGGAAAGTCATTGTTGGTGCAGTGAGATTAACCTTCTGTTGATAGCTTTCAATTCCAAGTTAGAAGTCATGCACTCTTTCCCATATCACTGTACTTCTAATGAATACCGATAAAGACCATAGCAATCCTGTATCTGCATAATCCGGTACCTTTCCATTCACTATTAACAAGTATATGTCCTCAATATCGTTCTTGTTAAGATTCTTTTAATCAGGCTCGGTAATTGATACAATGCAATCATTAGCTCTCCTTGCAACAATCTCTGTGATAAACTTGTGTTCATGACCCAATTCCCAATATGTCTTGATGACTTGAACGATCTTAGAGTTTGAATAACTCTCTTCCTTTGGTTTTCCATGCTATTCTGATTCTTATGTAGAAAATCCTTTGCATGAGATTCTTCTAATGTTCAACACAATCGAGCATAAGGATTGAATTTCTTTACACACTTATTCACCCATCTATAAGTTCATTCTTCAATATCATCATCGTTGAAGATTATTACTGGAAACTTATGAAGTGACAATTCTATCTTCTCGGGTCTTGAATTTCCTTTCTTCAAATACAAAAGTACTTGATTTAATCAGAGATAATGCTTCCGAGCTTCAGGATCTCGTAGACAACTATAAACAAAAGGTGTGGTCTTTTCGTGGATTGTGGAGAGACAAGAAATTCTTTTCTACTTTCCCAAGACACTGTACTCTTTAAGAAATTCTTCATCTTATCAATGTATACTGATAGCTCATCTCCTGAATACATCTCTGTCTCAACATCTCATCATGCTATCTTTCTCAGCTTTAGCTTCATCAATGGATAGCGACACTTCTTCCATAAAGTTCCCTTTGATACTGCTTTGTTGGAATTTCATCATCGTCTAAAGCATAAGAGTCAGTCTAAAAATCAAAGTCATCATCTTGCTTTTGATTACCTGAAGTTGATGGAGCTTGTTCCTCTTGAAATACTTATCCAGATGATGACTCTCCAGACACATAAGCTTCATACTCTGATGTCTTCTGCCGCTTTGCACTATTCTCCCCCTCAAGATGAGCATCATCATGAGGATCGTCCTGATCTCTGGGCGGTAACGGCAGGGAGTCTACATGTAGTTTGTAGTACCGTATTTCTTTCAAACTTCATATGGAGAGCCAACCATATTGCTATGTCTTGTTGTTGCAATTGAGGATCAGCTTTCATAGCAAGATACAGTTGATATTGTTGTTCTGGAACAGAGGATGTTTGTGATTGAGCCGGATGAATGTGAAGAATATGTCCAGACATATAACTTCGTACGAAGCCTCACTAGAAAGAATGGCAAATTGGCAATTGCATTCTCAATTTGTGTCGAGATTTGAGCTTGAATATTTCCACGTTCCTACAGAATAGCTTTAGCAATCAATCTTTCCGTCTCTTCTTTAGCCTTTTACCTCTCCAGAATCAACCCTTCCGTAACATACAATGGAACTTGATTTTGAACTTGTTCAGGAACTTGCTTTTCAAACTTGATCCTAAATGATGTATACAACCATAGCAGGTAATGATCCTCAACCATTACATCATGACGATTATCAAACAAGTGTATCGAATGAACTTTCTTGGCATGAACCTCGCCTAGATGTGCAAAACTTGTAACCATATGTCCATTTGTAACTCGTGAAAGAAGCTCTTGTACGTTTGAATTCGATTAGGTTTTAGTCTTAACATTGATAGAAGTTGATTCGTTTTAGCTAACTTTTATGAGGTGAACTTTATGATGATGTAGTATGAGGAGTATCCGTCAATTCCTGTAGTTTCTCGGTATCCGAAGATACGAGATTAATATGAATCCTAAGAGATCTAATTGGTGTGAGGATTGGTGAATTCCTAGTCTCCTCTACAATCTTTCCTTTCTCCAATCTCTTTAATTCATACACCTCATCAGTTATTTCTTCATCTTCATCATTTACATTTACTGGTATAACAACGTTAGTTTGCTCTACCTCCTTCTCTTTAGAAATCTCCACTTCCTTTTCTTTACTAATCTCCACCTCCGGACTTTCCTTATCACTCTGGGGCTCTATCCTAGTGCCAGGAATCTTTGGTTCATCATTCCTAGGTATTTAACTATCATCAACAATATTCTCTTGTCCATCCCACAAAAAGGGGGGGGGGGGGGGGGGGGGGGGGGGGGGGGGGGGGGAAAAAATTTTCTTTTTAAAAAACACACTTTTCCAATTTCTTCAGATTGCCCAGTGCTTATCAACCAGTGCCATATTTTCTCTTGCTTCCTGCTCCTCACGACTTTTATGCTCAGCAAGACTAACTTGTAATGGATCTTGTAAAATCGTCTCATCTGCTTTGTCCATAGGTGGCACTGGAGCTGGTGGTGTAAGACGTGTGGATCTCCTTTCAGGAATACAAACGAATCACGGTTGATCGTCTTGGAGCACTTGACTCTGCAACTTCCTTATCAGGGTTAGGTGACCTAGGGCGCTAGGTGTCCTATGCGTTCCTTGGGTAGACTCAGTCGGCTGTTACTGAGTCAGATGAACATCATCCTAAACACCTCTACAATAGCATTCGATAAATGCTCTATTAGATTCATTTCATCAGTTATCATCCAAGCTGTATGCTGCATCCAACTTTGTTTTTGTGTCATCCTAGTTTTTAAAACTATTCATACATGAAATCAATCATCTGCAAATTTATGATAGACATGTCTCGAGCACGTCTTGAGATGTCAGGAAAGATAGTCATGTAGTGACTGACAATGATCTTTGTAAATCTTGGATATGGAATCGAAGATGTTGGATGATGAAGCGAATAGTAGAGTCCTTCCTATAGTAACTCCGCATAATCCACATGAATGTTATTGACAAAACAATACAGCATTTGCATTATCTGCAACGGCGGTTGGTCCCATCCAGTGACACGTGTTGTTAAGCATTTGGAGAATATTTTGCATAACGTTTGCCATGGCTGCAGAAGACCAGTAGTCTTGAAATTCGATTGTGTCTTTAACTCTAATTGTAATCCCAATACTTGCTTGTAGAATGGAACCATGTCAGAAAATGATGGTGGTGGCACGAATGAATTATGATTGTTGGCAGTTGCTTGTGGAAGATGAAAAATTTGTCTGAAGTCATCCAGTGTAAGAGTGAGTTCTCTCTTGTCCAGCATAAACCTGAGCCGATACTTTGATCCGTCTTCCTTCAAAGTATGCCAGAACTGTGCCCTATAAATCCATGGAACGGATGAAGAAGCTGCAATACTGAATCGTAATGGATGATTCTTGATGATATTCGTCAGAATTTTGCTTTCTGGTGGACATTGCACACGATCAAGATCAACTTTCTTGTTAGCATCCATAAGATCATATCTCTTGTTCAGAGGACACAGTTCATCTGGATGAACATCAGTTGCATGTTGTTGTTGTGCCATGATGATTACTGAATGAATACAATTGAAATATTAGATAACAAGAAATTTATTTGACATTTTTATCTTTTTCCACTCTGTCTGTTTTATATGTTCTGACAATTCTTTTTGAACATATTGTTGATCAGTTTCTTTCCCATGTGCTCGTTCTTGCTTTTTTCTATCATATTCCATACGCTTTATTCTTTTGATTTACCATTTTTGTATGTTCAGGCAATTCTTTTTCGAACACACTTTTGATTTGCTTTTTCGCGTATGGATTTAGCTCTCTCTTTCTGTTTTTAGAATATCCTCACCAAAAATTGTTTGTGACATGATACTCTTTCAAGAATGATGAAATTTTCTCTTTTAATTTAAATCAAGACTCTTTTATGAAAAATTAAAGAGAAATCATTCAACTTCTTAAAATTGTTTTGTGAAAGAGTATCATTTTGACACACTAACAGATTTTGAGAACTTTTTCCAAAAATCTTTTGACAAAAACTTTCTTTATAATGATAACATAGAATCAAGTAATCTCAAACCCACAACTGAATGGACACTAAGTCACTCTCTCCTCATTCTGTTCATTGCATAAAACGGTCGAAGCCGGACATGACTTAGTCCACTTAAACAATTGAGATTTGGATTAACAGATTCAAGTCATAAAAACTTTTTCTTTCACTTTTTGTCATGAATCCTAAACAATGAAGACAAACATATCTAATTCAATAACTGAATGGAACGAGGTCACTCACTCATCAGTTATTTTCCTTGCATAAAAACGGCCTAAACCGGACATGACTTAGTCCACTTAAACAATTACGAATAGATATTTCTGACTCAAAGCTTTGAGAAACTGATCTTATTATGCCACAGACATTTAAGCATTAAACATCATAATCATGAATCATCAACATTATTTCATTCTCAAAACACCTTCACGTTTCCACAAACAAACTTTCAATGAATTTTGACTTTTTTAGTATCGCTGAATTTTGACTTTTTGACCTTTCCGAGTTTGACTTTTTGACCGTTCCAAGTTTGGCTTTTAACTATTACTGAGTTTCAAAAACAATGAAAACCAAACTTGATCCGTTTATGTTTTATTATCATTATTCAAACTCCAAAAAAAATTAGAAATCATATCAAACTCGATAATTAACAAACTCGATAAACATCAAACCCCTCCGAGTTTCTTTATCAACATCGAGTTCATTATCTTAGACCCTTTTCTAAGTTATTTTTCATCTATTTCCACATAAACATTGATTATTATCGTCTTTGATCAAATCATTTATCAAAAATTTGATAAAACCCAAATTTGATATTCCCTATCCTTACCGAGTTTAAACTCGATAATTCAAAACAGTCATAGAACTGAATCAAAACGCATAACCACTTACGTTTGAGAAAGAAAAGTAAGTGTAATCGCTGTAATAAGCTCAAAAATCTTTCTTTGATTTTCTTTTCAATCTCGATATTATTGACTCGGTGAACATAAAAAGTAAAAAGAAAATGTTTTTCTCCTTTTATAGTAACCGAATATCATCTTTTGAGAAATGACACTTTTAGCCCCTGTAGTTTTCTTTTTCGATTTGTCTCATTAATTTTCCGAATTTTCAAAAACTCCCCCTTGAATAATGTTGACTTTTCAAAAGTTTACCAATGCTATCAAAAACTCCCCCTTGGAATGAAATCATGCTCAGCACGTAGTCCGAAAATGAAGATGTTTGAGTTTAAAATAAAAACTCCCCCTTGAAAATATAGTATTTTTCAAATTCAGTTTATTTGTTATTCCCGAAATGATGTATATGAATGAAAATTTTCTAATTACTACCCCTTAGATTATGATTCCGTATTTTTAATTGAAAGCTTTTTATATAAACTTGGAATCATGAATCTAATCATGTGATCTTTAAATTATGTTTTTTTTAAATATGACAAATCTTTTTGAAATTTTGTATTTTTCAATTTTTTCTTTTGTTTTTGAAAAATTTATTTACATGTTTTTTGATGTATGATCTATTTCAAGAAGATGACTTTGCCAGGCTTTCCAACTGTGTTGGAGTCATACATCTCATACCAATGCGATGAACTAGATACTCAAAGCGTTCTTTTGGAAGAGCTTTAGTAAATAGATCTGCCAGTTGGTATTTTGTCCCGACAAAGTAAATTTCCACAATACCCTTCTCAACATGTTCCTTAATAAAATAATATCGGATGTCTATGTGTTTTGTCTTAGAATGTTGAACGGGGTTGCATGAGATAGCAATGGCACTCTTGGAATCACAATACATCGGAATCCGGTTGTACTTGTATCCATAGTCAAGCAGTTATGTACGCATCCAAATAACTTGTGCACAACATGCAGACAAGGAAACATATTCAGCCTCAGTAGTAGACATCGCAGTACAATCTTGTTTCTTTAAACTCTAACTCACGAGCTTTCCACCTAGAAATTGTAATCCTCCTGATGTACTTTTATAACCATCTTTACATCCTACATGGTCCGCATCTGAATATGCAATTAGTTCAAATCCGGAATCCTTCGGATACCATAGTCCCATGTTATAGGATTGTCTTAGGTACCAAAAGATCTGTTTAACCTCTTTGAGGTATTTGACAATAGGACGTGCTTGATAACGAGCACATACAAAAGTAGCAAAAGCAATGTCTAGACGACTGGCTGTTAGATACGCCCTCCTATCATACGACGATAAGTCGTTTGATCAGTAGGAGTGCCTTGTAAATCAGCATCGAGTCTCTCAGTTACCATAGGTATGCTCATTGAGACATACTCATCCAGACCATGTTTCTTTAATAATTCAATCGCGTATTGTGACTGACTTATGAATATGCCAAGGGGATATTGATGAAATTGAAGTCCAAGAAAGAACTTTAGTTTACCCATCATTAACATTTCAAAATTATTTTTCATTAGGTTTGCAAAACGTTTTGAAAAATTTGGATTTGTTGATCAAAAAATAATGTCGTCAACATATACTTAAATGAGTAATATGTCTCCCCCGTGACATCGTGTGAACAAAGTTGGGTCAATAATACCTTTAGTGAAACCATGTTCAATTAGAAAAGAAGACAATTTGTCATACCATGCACGAGGTACTTGCTTGAGATAGTATAAAGCTTTTTTCAACCTGTAGACGTGATCTGGGAATTTTGGATCAATAAACCCTTCAGGTTGGCTTACATAAACTTCTTCTTTCAAAGGACCATTGAGAAAATCCGTTTTAACATCCATTTGAAAGATAGTGATATTCTTATTAGCAGCATAAGCAATAAACATCCGAACGGCCTCAAGACGAGCAACTGGAGCAAATGACTCTTCTAAATCAATGCCTTCTTCCTGCCTTTATCCTTTTGCCACAAGACAATTTTTGTTTTGAACCACAATATTTTCAGCATCACACTTATTCTTCCAGAGCCATTTGAGAGCAATAATATTCTTTCCTTCTGTTCGTGGAACGAGTTCCCAAACTTGAAGTCTCTCAAATTGATTCAAATCATCTTGCATGGACTCAATCCAACTATGATCTGCCATAGCTTCTTTGATATTCTTTTGTTCAATAGTGCTGACGGTTAATGCATACATGCATACCTCAGAATCTGTGAGTAGCCGTTCGCGAGTCATGACAGGTTTGGATGGGTCAACAATAACTTGGTCTAAAGGATGATCTTTTGTCTAAATGTAAGTTGAGGGTTATACATGGTGGAAATTCTATACATTTGATGGTTCTAAAGCCGTTGTTGATGACTCAATTTCCTCATGACTTGGAGGATTATATGGAACAAACTGTGAATTGCCATCAAAATCAGCAGAATCTTCTTGATTGAATTCACCAGCCTCGTTTAAAGAGATTGGATAGGTTTGTTCATCAGATGTAGTCACAATGGGAGGAGCCTCATATTCGCCAACAATAATTGAAGATGTAGAAGGTAAGTCTTCATGAATTTGAGTCGGTTGTTCAGCGGAATTGATGGGTGTATTAGAAAACTTCTTCTCAAAATATGCTTCATACATTGGACCAAACAAATTGTCTAAATCTTCTTTAGATGGAGTATTTATTGTTTCTGCTGATGAATTATGATTTTTGAATCGTTGAAGCTCGGGTTCTAAACAATCGTGTTCAGAAGCCATTGCTGTAAGCTCGTCAAACTTGACATGTCTGCTTTTGGTTTCATTTTTCCAAGATCATCTCGGTCATTTGTTAGATAACACAATGAACCAAACACATGAAAATATTCAACATTCGTCTTCTGCCACGTAATAACTCATAAGGTGTTTTGTTATGTCGTGTATGAATGATTGATCGATTATGAATAAAACAAGCGGTAGCCACTGCTTCAGCCCAAAGAAATTCAGGTAATCGAGAAAAGATAAGCATCGTACGAGTAACTTCAACAAGAGTTCGATTACGTCTTTCAACTACTCCATTTTGCTGAGGCGTTCGAGCAGTTGAAAATTGTTGCATGATGCCTAACTTTTCATAATGAGCTTTAAGAGTTGTATTTTTGAATTCAGTACCATTATCTATA
>BQNB010014149.1:0-17646 GCA_026074375.1 Tanacetum coccineum | reverse complement strand
TTGGTTACGTATTTTGATCTTTTGAAAATACTATATTGCGTATCTATAGCTTTCACCTAATAATAAATTATCTATTTTCTCTTATTAGTTCTTATCTTTAATATCCGTCGAGGTTTGTAACTCGCGTTTCATCGCGGAGCTTGAAAGTCTAACTTTGAATTGGACCGATAAGCCCAAGGACTATTTCGTAAATTGTTGATGATTTTTTTTACAGAAATAGTCCATGGGTTATTCTTCCGTTGCAAAGTTAGTCTTTAAAAACTAACTTTGCAACGCCCCAGAGTCTATTTTCGCAAAGTCTGATTTTATTATATTAATAGTTTGGGAGTTTGGGCTTGGTGAGGGCTGGCTTTTAACATATAGATATAATATTAAAACGGCTTAATTCTGAAAATTTGATTTACGTATGAATTATAGATGAATTCATTACATGATTTGTTTAATTTTGAAAAGCGAATCATTTGTAATAAAATGTGTCTAAACTCAGGTTTACCCTTCCTAAGCCTTTTTAGATAGGTTGACTAATTCATAGACCTATTCATTTTATTACGCGATCTCTCTTGAGTTAGAGAAGAGACACCTGAGTTTTATCATGTCTCTAAATAATATTGGTTGATATATTAACCTATTATACATTAGCCATGCGAACGATGTCATTTTGCCATTAATGAGTGTCATTTTGTGTTATGCCATGTCGTTTTGGTTGTTGGGCTGTTGTTTTGGTTTGGGTTATTTGAGGTCTGTTTTATGTTATGCCATGTCATTTTGGTTGTTGGGCTGTTGTTTTGGTTTGGGTTATTTTGAGGCCCGTTTTTGTTATCATTTTTAGTCCCGGTTAGTTATGGGTTAGTCATGTGTAGGAAGTGTACCGAGAAAGCTTTCCACGTGTTGTCTTATGTATGCAAGGTATGGGCGGCAACCACACATGTGTCTTCTTTAGTATTCTTCAACACATAACACGTTCGTCTCTCTCTCTCTCTGTCCGTAGAGATTATACAATTACCATATCAATCACACACAAGTATAACTTAGAGTTTAGATAGAGAGAGCGAGATAGAATGGGTGGAACTAGAAAGAGAGATATAAGAGAAATATGATAAGAATAATATTGTCTAAGTTTCACCAACCCACATCCTTCTCCTTGCACTTCCTTTTAAAGGCCAAGGAAGGCTTACAATATGACCTTTAGAGGCGACGTGGGATACAAGATTGAGTAATAACGTAAACTACGAAACACGACATTACATGATAAATAACCGTAAGTGACCGACACTTCATCGATCCTAACAATCTCCCCCTAGGGGGTGGTCACTCAGGCTTAACTAAAAGTCTGTAGTTGATTTAGTTTCTTCTTCCTCCAACAAAGAACTCGAGCCTTCTCATTCTTCGTCTCTCGTTTAGAGTCTTCTTAATCTTTTCCAGTATCAACTTTGTCCTTTCTCTGTCCTTCTTGGTCCATTCACGATCTTTCATACCCTCATTGCCATATCCCAATCTGTTGTCTCTGAGCATCACATCGAGCTTGTTATCGACCTTGTTGAGTGTGTCATCACTGAACTTGTGTAGTTCATCAGCTCTCATCAGCATCTACTACTTGTCAATCCCTAGGTACACAACTACATTAGGATGACTCATGGTGGTATACGACACCTTGTGGTGAAGACATCCAATTGTGAATTGTGGCTTTGTTAGTTTGAGCTTAGTTTGATAGCTTTCAACTCCCAACTGTGCATCTTCAACTCTCTTCTTGATCACTATTCTTTTGATGTAGAGTTGTAGAGCATTAATCAGATCATATTCACCAATGGCATCAATGTTGTGTATCTTCTTCTGAATCTTGAGTAGATACAAATCTTCAATGTCATTTTGGTTCAGCCTAAGGAAGTCAGCCTTTGCAAACATGTACTCCTTCTGATCCACTCTTTTGACTACAATCTCCTTTAGGTATCTGTGTCCATATCTTTTGTTAACTGTTATCCTCTGCACGCTGATGATCTTGATCTTTGAATAAACATCATAGCTGATGGGTGTTCAATGTTTCCTATGTAGAACCATTGACGGTTGTCTCTCTAGTGATGAATACCCAACTCAACATTTATGTTGTATTTGTGAATGCTTGGGATCCAAAGGTGAGGTATCATTTCTTCAATCCCTTCTTGCTCATACCTTGCAGCTTTAATTTTTGACAACGATAGAGCATACTTCTTCTCTTCATTTCCATACTTAAAATACTCTAAGTCTTTGTTGAAGAAGTATCTTGTTGGGATGGTCTTTCTACCAGGAGGTCCTTCCAATGGTATTGGTTTACTAACATCTTTGTGGAATTTGTCTCCTTTTGGATTTATCCAATCAATCTTGTCAGTCATTGCTAGATAGCACTGCTCCATGTTGTATTCCAACTCTATGCTGTTCTTGAACCTATTCTTCAATAACTCGAATGTTGGACCTTCGAGATCTACTTTGGTGATCTTTTTCTTGTTCAGGTAATTCTTTATACTTTTGGCAAACATTACTATCGGCCCTATTTGAAGCTCGTATTCCCTTGGATCCTTGTCAGCATCAACGAGTTTGTTGAACCGACTTTGCTCAGGATCTCACCCGGTTGCTTGAACCAGTAAACATGTTCTCCAATGAATGCATCATGATGAACTTCTTACTCTTGTCTTTGTCTTGGTTCTTCAGCATCTTCAAATCTTTCAAAGTTGGAAGAGTCAGCTGGAGCTTTTTCTTTCTTAGACGATGACCCACCAACACCCTTTCGCCTTCTCTTCTTTGTCTCCCCCTCACGATTTTAAAGAGGATCATGATCATCGTGAGATCTTTTCCTGAGAGTTGGCGTAAGATCGAGTTCACCCTTTGCTATTAGCTCGTCTATATGCATGGAATTCATCAGAGCATTGTATGATTCAAGGTGTTTTTCACGAGTTAGAAATGTTGCATCATATCATAAAGTTTGTGTTTCAACTCATATTCTGTGAGGTTATCAGCGAGTGTAGAGGAGGACTTTTGCAGATTGATTAGGGTCTTTTTCATCACATCTAGGATAGTTCTTTCAAGTCGAGGTTGAACATAATCAGAGACTGCTTTAGGCACATAATTCGGCAGTTGATTCTTTACCTCGTTTATCAAATTAGCTTGAACTGATTGTTTAATGGCTTTAACATGATTGATTTGTGCAAGAGCGTTTAACTTTTGCTCATGTTCTTCTAGCTTTTGCATGATAGCCTTCTTAGAATCATTCTTCTGTCGAATTGCCTTCTTGAGAAGTTTCTTTGCTCGTGTTTTCTTTGACTTTGTTGGTGGAATGTTTGTTGTAGCAGCTGGTGGAGATTCCATGACTTGATTAACGGGAGACTCTTCTTGTACTTCAGGATTCGTGTCAAGGAGTGGTACAACCGTGAGTGTCTGAGTCTTAGTGTACACAGGTTCATTCAGCAAATTAGTCATTTCTACTTCAGGAGGCTCATCTATTTGATGTTGATCTGGATCCTTGTCATGTACAATATAGGATATTGGAAATCATAACACAATGGAAGATAGATGGATTAGCCAAGTCTAGAGAGAGAAAGTGGGAGAGAAAAGCTTTCTAGTGAGAGAAAGCGTAACTTGTAAAATGAAATGACTAACAACCTCTTTCAAGGCATGGAAGAGGCTTATATAGTAGCTTACAAAATCAGCCCTTAGGCTATGGTATGGGTTTACACGTTGGGCTTTATAACCCGACCTATTACCGAACATTACATATTAAACGTTAAACTACGAGCTATAATAAATGGTATAATACACGGGGTGACCGAGTCTTTTTCTAATATCTAGCAATCTCCCCCTAAGGGAGGTCACCCCAGAAAATACTAACTTAAGCTCAGCAATCTTCTGATTGATCTTGTGTTCAGCTCGTAGTCTTTGATTCTTCAGGTGATATCTTGTACATAGAAGTAGTGATCTTTGTCATGTGGCTTATGTTTGTACTTGATATGTGATCTTGAGCTTCTTTGAGATCATCAGTCAAAAGTAATCTCTAATCATCATCTTGTGGACTTTTCATCATCTTGTGCTTGTGAAAACTGGACCGGCATGCTCATAATTTTCTTGACAGTGACAGCTTGATTATTCATTGTTCTTGAAGTTCCTTTAACTTTAATACTTGATCACTTCAAGAGGACTTTGATATCAGAGTTGCGGAAGCTTTGAAACATATACTTGAGCTATCATGAGGTCTTTAGATGTATCGGTCGAGTATGAGCATGCAGTTATGAAATTGACTCCACTGGAACGAGGTATATCCATCTCCATCTTTACTTGAACCTGTAATAAAACAGTTAGCAATAAAGCTTGTGGATGAATATGGATTTGTCATTCGCCCGAGTTTGGTTAGATTAACCTCCACATCCTGTAAGGACTGACCTGTGATTAGGTAGATTCAATCTTAAGAAGAATCTCCTTGACAAGATTTCTAGTATAAGTGTCGGATCTTCTAATGTATAAACATCATAATCGCCTTACTTGCCTGTTCTCTTAATCGGAACGTCTCAAAGCAGACAACACGATAAGAGTGAATCAGTTAGTTACTATCTTACCGATTAAAGAGGAAAATTGATTTAAAAATCAATCGACGTGTCACTTGAGAAAGTGTTTTTGTGACACATCGAGAGTGTTAAGCTTTTATCAAAATTCATCAATCATCAATTCATAATCTGGACCGATTCAATATCCAGTGTCACAAGTTTGACCCATTAAGGATCTCACAAGTCACCTACCATGAGCTTGTTTGATGTTGGCTCAAGCAGGATTTCCATCTTCATTATGAATACATAAGTATCACTCGGATGTTCTGGCAAAACCACAAGGATAATGCGTAGGACTCTTATGATAATCCTTGTATTAACATTGTATGAATGACAAGAAAATATGGAATAGTGTCCTAATTAGATTAATTGATGATCTCTTGGCTCTAGACCCAATTATACGTTTTGGTTTTAGTGATAAGAGGCTGGAGCGGACTGACACCTTTTTAATATCAACTAACTCGGAGAGAGAAAGTCAATAGACTATGTGTTTAGTCTCAATGAGAAATGAAACAGAAATCTTTTGAGAGATTCTGAGTGGCTAGAGAGGGTTGTGCATTGCATCACTAGGTCTATGATGTCAGTCTTCAATGTCAGCAATCATCTTTGTGATTCTGACAGCAGATGTATTGACCCGGTTTCTGCCTAAGTGTATGGAGGGCTTCTTTCTTTACACCCTTTATCCTTACATTTCTTTTTCATTCTTCAACCCCTTTAGTGCTTACCGAGACTTCATGACTAGAACCTTGTTGGGTTTGTTCTAGTTCTAGCTCCATCTCAGTCGGCACTATTCCCTTATTCTCACTTTTTCTCCTTTTATCATACCTAAGGACTTCTATACTAACTAGTGGATGTCCATGGGTATATCCCCTCAGTTCTAGCAGGATCATAGGAATGAGTACCTAACCTTACCATCCTTATAACTTCGATAAAAGTAAATACATGGTCAGTCTTTTGGTACGGTTCTCCTTGCAATAAAATTATTTGAAAAACTCAATCAAGGTACTTGTGATATGAATATCAAAGCTTTTAGTACCCTGATTGTTTTTTGCTTTTCAGAAATGCTCCCCCTCAACATGTGCACCAATTAAGCGAAATTGTTTAGCACATGGAGGCTGGGGTATACTTATGAGTTCGAAAATCACATTATTAAGAATTAACATATTTTAATCACATATTTCTCCCTCGATTAAAAATTTCAAACCCATTAAGATTATAGATCCTAATGGATTTAAATATGTTAAAAATTTGGGAGAAACATGAGCTGATTATGTACAAGCTAAAATTTGGAAAATATAATTGATCCCCCTCAAATTATGAGGGATTCTATTAGTGTCAGATAAGATAAGTTAAAAGGATTTTGAATTTAATGAACAATTCATACTCTGACACATAACATACTATTGCTACACTACTATCTAATGTACAAAGTTTACAATATATTACAAATGATATTGACCTTATAAATGGAATGAAGAGATCATTCCGTTCTTTGAAGAATTCTGTAGTCAATATCGCGAACATGTCCACCAACAAAGCATTCCAAGTTTTGATAGATCCTTCTGGTCTTGAGTCTCCGTTCAATGGCATGTATAAATTCCTTGCTCCTTGTCACATCCTTATCAGTCCAAAACCACGTGTTCATACTTAGATTAATCCTATTAACCCTGTACTCCTTAACTCTGTAATCCAGTGCTTCTAGAATACGTGTCAACGTACCATCACTGAACTTGTATATCTCGTTGAACCTCATGATCTTTCGTTCATTGTTGTTGACCGGGAACACTACTGATCGAGGAGCTCAATGATGGTATAATCATGCTTGAACTCGAAGCCTTTAGCATCTTATCCTGGTTTAGAGAGGTTCAGCTGTGTCTGGTAGCTTTCAATGCCAAGTTAAAAGTCTTCAACCCGCAGTCGAATGACTAAGTTTTGGGTCCATCGTTTGACAGCAGTAGATAGCATACGTTTGTCAGAACCATGAAGATGATCAAGATAACCTTGCAGAAGGAGCATATTCATGTCTTCAAAGTCACTGGGATACAGGTTCTTGAAATCTTTTTCAGCAATCTTGTGTTCTTAGAAATCAGCTATTCGAAGAACAATTTTGCTCAAGTAGTCATACCCGTATCTTGAATAGGCTTTGATTCTGACGACACTGAGAATCCACATTTGTTTTCTGACTTCTCTTCGATGTGACAGAGAATCATGTCTCTCAATATAGAACTTCTATCAATTGAACCACCAGTGAGAAATACCATTAGCGGCACTTTTGTCATAGGTGCATACTTCATCAATCCACATTTGCTCTGGCACTAGTAGTTCAAGACCAAAGTCAGGATAACGAGTAGCCTTCATCTTGGAAATTGACAGTGCGGGCCTGCTTCCCTTATTGTGATATCTCAAATACTCTAAGTCATTATTGAAAAAGAATTATGTTTGAATAGTGACATGACCTGGAGGACCACCGAGAGGCAGTGGTCGGCTGACATTGATTCTAACTTGATCACCCTCCGGATTCGCCCAGTTAATCTAATTTGTAAGCATCTTGTGACACTCCTCCATCTGGAACTGAAGTTGAATGACATTTTGGTAGAAATCTTTAACAAGTTCATATGCTTGCCCTTCGAAATCTGCTTGTGTAAGCATGGTCTTGTTCACTTTTTGGCAATACCAGTTTATGAAAGTCATCATGTCTCTAGTCTTTGCAAGCAATGAGCTCTCAGCAGCGGGTACATAGGTTGAAACCAACGCAGTAGCCCAGTTTTTCTCAACATCTGACACATTGGAAGAAGGAATGGTCCAAGCAGGTTCAGGAGTTGCTGGTCTTTCTTCTTCAGGGAGTGGTTTCCACTAGTCTTTTCTCATGTTAGCTTTTGGTAGGTGATCATTCCCAGTGTCTTCATCATCAGACAAATGTACCTATTCATCGGGAATAGAATCATCATTCATCAGATAATCTGTAGGAGATGTTTCTTGAGTAGCAGCAAGACCAGCTGACTCGTATCTAGTGTCAGATGTAGTCCAAGCCATGGATTGTGGTGGTGAGGCCGCAATCTTAGACGAACTTGGAGCCCCACTGCCTTATTGCTGATTGCCTTGGTTGGTATCAGTAGATGGAGAAGGAGGAGGTGGTGGAAACTGAGAAGATCCTGATACTCCTGAAGTACCTGGAGCACTAGACGCGCCTGCTGGAGGTGGTGGAGGTGGTGGCTGTGGAGGTGGAGACCCAGAAGGAGTTCTTGGTGAGTCACATTTATTTCTTTTCTTCCTGCGAGCTTCATCCAGATATGCTAGAAGTTGATTTGAATAATCACGCTCTAATGACTTCTGCCGTGCCTCAAACAAATTCTTGTGAACTTCATGAGCCTTGTAGGAGTTGTCTTCAAACATCCGTTGTTGGAGAATTTTCTTCATATCAACGGTAGGCAAATCACTGAAGCGAGCTCGAAGTGGAGCTTGCATTGCCCAGTCAACTGCATTGGTAATAATCTCATCAACGGCTTTGCTCACTTTCTGAGGAATATTGAGATTCTCCAAGTTGTACAGACGAGACCCATGTTTGTTCAACCTTTCCTCTAGATCTGATTTGTCTTGTATCAAATTTGCCATGTGTTGTTCAAGCTCACCTATGTGTTGTAATAATATCGGATATGTGGTACTTTGTTATGGTTGAGGTGGTGGTGGTGGAAGAGTTGTTGTTGTTGTTATTGCTGTTGTAATTAGGAGTGGAGCATGAACAGTTGTAGAGTCTGATTGTGACGTTGTGAGATCAATAACCGGAGTGGTCATTAGAGGAACCGACGAGGTGTCCTGATGAATGGGGACCGTGACCATTGACTGAACCTCTGATTTAGCATTGGTTTTCTCTGGTTCTTCTTCCTGTGGCTTCTCCATGAAGAACTGATCAGTGAAGCTGAGTTCTTTTTCAAGATTTTGTAGAGAAGACATGGTTCTAGTGGAGCTTACAGGTTCTTCAAGAATCACCTGATCTTCAGTTGGGAGTTTGAGGTTCTCCTGAACATTTGGGTAAGCAGTTATAGTAAACTCTTCGTCCATTTGCTCAGGGTTTTGTTGAGTAGAAGCATCAGAGACCGCTAAGTCCATGGGTTCAAGGTTTTGTCCAGCATGAACTACATGACTTGGTTGAGGTTGAAACTCTGTAGCATTACCAGGGTTTGATCCAGCCTGGCCTTCATCTTGTTTACCAGGGTTTAATCCAGTCTGGCCTTCATCCTGAACTCCAGCATTGATCTCAATGAGCTCCTTGTTAGATGCATCTTTCTCTTTGTTAACAGGAGTCACTACCTCATCAGACTCTGTTTCACTGTCTGCAAGAGCTAGTTCAGCATCCAGGGAAGGAGATTCAGCATTTCTAGAGGGTTCAGTAGTCATAGGAGTGCGCCTCTGAAAGATAAATTGATCAGTTGGGCTCTTCTTCTTTGGAGTCTGAAGGATGAGTAGATCACGAGAAGCTTGTTCCTTAATGACTTTCTCTTTTCCCCTTCCTTATACCTCTGGAAGCGGTTGAAATCTCCCAAAGTCTGGTTCCCGTATCACCACAGTACGAGTTGGTCCCTGATTCTTTGCCTCAAGATCTTTCAAGCTTAGTTCCACGGCCCGTTGATAGTCAGCTTCCTCATCATTAATCCTAGGTTTCAAAATAGGAACACCTTCATCAGAAAATTCATCCACCAACTTGAGTGGACTTTGAGGGTTCATCAGGAGTTTCCTTGACTAGTTTTCGCTTCTTTTATGGAACTGCTTTTGATGGTTTAGTGGGTGTTGGTTTAGGTTTGGGTGGTTATGAAGAAGTTGATTTGGGTTTTGAAGCATCGTCACCAGCGGGAGATTTAGGTACTGCTCATTCCTCTACCATACCGTGTTCTCCATCCAGATATTGTTGATACTCAGCGACATGAGCCATGTATCCGCCGTAGTATGGTGCTCTTTTAATTGCATCAGTGAGAAGAGCATCAAGTATCGGCATACCAAATACTTCCCTTCCATCCTTTCCAACAAACCTGAGATTGCCCAGAATGTTATCATCATGCGAGTAGTGAAGAGGTGAACCAGTTCTTGGGTGTATATTGTGCTTGGTTTTCAAGTAATGGATGATTAGTTTGGTGAATCTGATGCTTGGGATAAGCAGAGGAGAGGACTTCTTCTTTCCACGTAAAGTCATTGTCAGCCTCTTCTTGTCAGTGAGGAAGGTTTGTATTGATTAAACAAATTCTTTCCAAATCCTCTCAGCATAATCGATGTTAGAGCGATGAATGATACCCCAAAGAATCTGAAGCACAGGATGTCTTGGCCTATCATGTCCAATAATTTTACCTGTAAGACACATGTTGATCATGGACAAGATGGCTCTCCATGGTTGATAGAGATTATTAACCGACATTGCAGACACGTTCCTGAGCGTACAGGGGTATCCCAGAGTGTTGACATATTCGATAACTGCTTCACTCAAGGGTGGAGCCATTAATGGATTGTTATCATTGATTGGTGAGATTTAAAGTGCATCTCTGAGAATATATTTGTGAAGATTGAACCATTTCTCATCCAACTGATAGCTGTAAATCCCAGTAGTTGAGTCATAACGCATGGTGTCCCAGAACTGCTGAATGTAAATAGCGGGAATCATGGAAGATGAAGTGAAGGCTCTAAATAAGTTGGTATTTTTCAGTATGGCCACAACAACCTTAAAGATTGGATTCCTCTGTGACTTCAGTACATCTAGTAAGCAGTTACTCTCGCCGACAGGAACCCATTTTCGTAATGGTAAGATCAGATCATTCATTCTGGTCGGTGGTGCGAAAGCAGGAGCTTGTTTAGCAGGAACATCATTGGCAGGAATATTCATGTCAGCCATAGTAGCTGCACAGTTAAATCCAACAACAGGACATACATACAGATATATGATGTTAGATGGGAAAAACTACTCAAAGGGATATGAATGCAACAATGGATTTCATAGAGATAAAACACTTAATTCACCCTGAGACAGATGTCAACATGTTTGGTCAACTCAAAAGTCAACAGAAGTCAACCTTGGAATGAGTTGACACAAGGCTAATTGACAAATTGCTAACACATTCAAATGACAACTCGCTAGAATATTCTATTAAGGATACTCAACTCACTACTGACAACTCGCTAGAATATTATATTAGGAATACTCAACTTGCTACCAAATTAGAAAAAAATTGAAATAGAAGGTTGAATATTTTAATAAAAAAATCTTTCTCAACTCACTATTGGATAGCGAGTTGCCTATTCATAATAAAATAATAGAATATATTCAACTCGCTAATGTCAACTCGCCATGAATATTAGAAATTCTCAACTCGCTATTTAATTAGAAAATTTTGAAATGGCGGGTTGAATATTTTAATAATAGAAAAATCTTCCTCAACTCGCTACTGGATAGCGAGTTGCCTGTTCATAATAAAATAATAAAATATATTTAACTCGCTACCAAGAAATATCACACAACTCGCTACCAAGAATTATCACATAGCTCGCTACTAATCATATTATTCAAAATCACTCATATTGATTACAAGACCACGAAGGCATATGACTTAGGAACTAACATCATATCTTAGCATATAACCACTGTTAAAACGGCAAACCAACAACAACATTTGATCTTCGACTATCAAAAGTAAAAGAAAGCCACAAAAATCAATTAGACCTAATGATAACGATTGGGGATTTAATTAAGACATAGACGAAGCATCATACATACATTCTAAACATATCCCAGCAATTAAATCATCATTCCAAACACAAATAAAGATTTGGATGATAAAACAAGTCGAACTCATTGATTATTAACGATTCACTGTGATTTAGGCAACCATGTTTTAGATTTAAGATGTTTACAAGATAGAGATCATAAAACAATAGGTACCTTAGCACGATTAACCACAGAAATCACGAATCAATAAAACTCTCAAACTAGCGAGTCGCGGGTATGGTTTTTAAAGAGAAAGAGTTTGATTGGATTTCTTAAAAGTTTGACCAACCTCAAGTCGCTATTCCTATTTATACCATTAATAGTTTCACAATTTGGCAGATTTGGTCCCTTTACTTCCTAAGTCTTTCTCATAAAGGATTAGAGTATTACCAAGGATTAGACAAGTTTCAAAAGAGGCACAAATGGTCCTTATAGATATATAAGCCTAGGAAACATTTAGCAAATTGCACATAAGTCCCTATACTCACAAATGATTGACAATTTTGGCCTTTTGAGTTAAAATAAATTTAACTCCCCTTTAAATTGTAACCCCGTTAAATACAAAAACCTTTTACCAATTAACTATTTAATGAATTAAGATGCCCATTAGATGTCATAAATTTGAAAACACTCTCTCCCTCAATCAATGACCCGTTTTCTATCGAAAGAGCTGTAGTCATTGATTGAGTGTCAAATTTTTGAAAAAAATCCAAGTCTGATGAATTTTCAAACTACACTTTTCCACCGTGTGTAACACAAATAATTTTTGAAGAATCAATTAAGAAGAAAATTATTTGGTTATAAAAGGAAGACTTCTCTTCCGATTAAGAAAGAATGCACTGAAATGTACATTAATCCTTGGATGCACGGATATGAAGTAATCTGTGCCCGGGAAAAATTAATTACCTGTTGTTAGGAACATCTGTCTTTTTGGCGACATGCTTTCCTCAAATTGAAAAGCGGGTTGCAGTCGGAAATAACTGCAAACCATTAAGACAAGTTTTAAAACAGTTTGAACTTCCACGCGAACTTCATTTAAAGGCCTGTGTCATTATTGAATGACATTTCTAGGTCCGTAAATGTTATCGATTTACAGAAGACATGTCTTAAAAAATATTTTTGGTATTTTCTATTTTTTTTTATTTTTATGGTTTTTATAGGTTTTATATTTTTGTATTTTGTTTTTGTGTTTAAATATATACAAATATACACAGGATATATGAAGACCATCCTTTAATCCTCTTCTCCTTCCTGAAGACGTTGAAGAGTTTTCGAAGTCATACTCTTCATACCAAGACGTGGGAGTAAAAATTCGAACCGCTCTCTCGGTAATGCCTTGGTGAATATGTCCGCAAGCTGATAATTCGTCGTCACGAAGTACAATTCAACCACACCTTTCTCAACCTGCTCTTGAATGAAATGATGATGTATGTCAATGTGCTTGGTCTGGGAGTGTTGGATATTGTTACATCAGAGAGCAATAGCACGGCGGTTATCACAATACAGGGGAATCTTGTTGAAGGCAAAACCGTAATCTAAAAGCTGTGATCTCATCCAAAGTATCTGAGCACAGCATCCCGGCATGGCAATGTATTCAGCCTCTGTGGTTGAGATCGCAGTGCTCTTTTGTTTCTTGGATGACCAGCTGACTAATTTATCTCTAAGGAACTAAGCACTTCCTGACGTACTTCTTCGTGTATCTTGACAACCTGCATGGTCCGCATCTGTATAGGCCGTTAGTGCCATAGCAGTGTCTTTTGGATACCAAAGTCCCTAATTAATGGTTCCTCTGAGATAATAAAAGACCCGTTTAAGTGCTTCAAGGTGCTTTTTGGTAGGCGATGCCTGATACCTAGCACACATGCATACAGCGAATATCAGGTCGGGTCTGCTGGCAGTGAGGTACATTAGGGAGCCGACCATACTCCAAAACTGAGTCTGGTTAACTGGGATCCCTAAGGGGTCCTTATCCAGTTTAAGTCGATCCACCATGGGTGTATCAACAGGGTCACACGAATCCATCCCAAATTTCTTTAATATTTCTAGAGCAAATTTTGATTGATAAATAAAAATGCCTCCGGGACTTTGAGAAACTTGTAATCCTAGGAAAAAATACATTTGTCCCATCATTGTCATTTGGAATTTTGAACTTATCTCATTGGAAAATATGTCACATGTTTAGGGTCAGTCGAGGCAAATATGATATCATCTACATATATTTAAACAAGAAGAATATGTTTGCCTGTTTTCCGAGTGAATAATGTCGGGTCAACTACACCTTTGAAAAACTTTTTGTCTAGAAGAAACCGTGACAAAGTGTCATACCATGCCCGAGGAGCTTGCTTTAAACCATACAGAGCCTTCTTCAGATGATAAACATGTGTCGGATGATCTGGATCAATGAAACTCTCTAGTTGACAAACATAGACTTCCTCCTTCAACTCGTCATTAAGGAATGTTGTTTAGACATCCATTTGATAAATAGTCATGTTCTTACTGGCGGCATTAGCTATTAAGATTCTTATAGCCTCGATGCGTGCAATCGATGCAAAGGATTCCTCGAAGTCAATACCCTTCTCTTGTCGATATCCCTTGGCCACCAACCAGGCCTTGTTTTTTAGAACATCACCGTACTCATCAAGCTTAACTTTGTAAATCCACTTGAGACTAATAATCATGACACATTCTGGTCATGGTACTAATTCCCATACTTGAATTCGATCTAATTCGTGAATCTCATCTTGCATGGTTTGAAACCAATAATCTTCAGTAATAACAGCTTTGAAGTTCTTTGGTTCGACTTTTGACAGTATAGAGTTATACAAGCACAACAAGGCGTCGGTTGCAAGTTGTTTTCTGGTGAATACCAGTCGAGAGGGATTGCCAATGACATTATCAAGCGGGTGATCCTTGCTCCATTTCCCGAGATGATAATGTGGTTGAGATACATGAGTTGAGTCCGCTGAACTGACATCCCCATGTGATGATGATTCAAAACTAGGTTTCGGAGCAAACACGTTTACGAAGGATTTTTATCAATAGGAGCAAAAGGATTGTCTTCAATGATAGTAGATCCAGCACCAACACCTTGATGTGAACTTGGAGATTGTAATGCTGAAGATGCCGGTGAATGACTTGGAGAAGGTGCATCTTGATCAATGGTAGTAGAAGAAGGTGTACCGGCTGAATTGACTGGAAATGGAACTGTTAGAGCAGGAGAAATCGGTCTTTCAACACGAGGAGGTTCTAGGTATTCATTGAACATCGGTTGGAATAAAATCTCCAGTTCTTTATTAGTTGGGGGTACATAAAGTGCTGCGGGGACCGGATTGGGTACGAGCCCTGAACTTATCTGTCCAGGCGTAAAAAATGTAGGAGCGGGTCCTGTACTGATTTGCACAGGAGCCATTGGCTCAGACAACTCATCGAATTGAACGTGAATAGTTTCCATGATTTTTCGAGTTCGTTTGTTGTAGATTCTATAACCCTTCCTGCTGGGAGCATAACCAACGAAAATTCCAATATCAGCTGTTGGTTTTAATTTTCTAAGATCCTTACTATCATTTATAGGGTAACAAAGAGCACCAAAGACTCAGAAAAAAGTAAGGCCAGGCTTCTTATTATGCACCAGCTCGTAAGGAGTTTTGTTATGACGAGTCTGTATGAGGGAACGATTTTGGGTGTAACAAGCAGTAGCAACAACTTCTGCCCATAAAAATATCAGAGCCTTGGAGAATATCTGCATTGTCCTAGCAGCCTCCACAAGAGTACGGTTTCGTCTTTCGACAACGCCGTTCTGTTGTGGAGTCCTTGGAACTATTTTTTGGTGAAAAATGCCGACACGTTCATAATATTTATTCAGAATTTGATTAACAAATTCGATGCCATTATCGGTACGGATGTATCTGACAGTTTTGTTAAGACCAACTTGTATTTGCTTCAGAAAGTTGATGACAAACTTTGGGGTTTCATCTTTCAATCTCAGAAACTTGACCCAAGTAAACCTAGAATAGTCATCAACGATGACTAAGATGTATTTCTTCCCATTATATGTTTGCACTCGTATTGGTCCATATAAATTCATATGAAGGGTATTAAGAACTTCCAAGTTGGTGTTTTCAGCTTTGGGTGTGTGGGTATGCTTTTTGCTCTTTCCTAGTTGACAAGCGGAGCAAAGATGATCTTTCTCAAACTTAAATCTAGGTAAACCTCTTACTAAATCCTTTCTTGCAAGGTCATTGATGGTACCGAAGTTAAAGTGGTTTAAACGTCGATGCCATAACCATGATTTGTTCTTGGAGGCTTTGGACAACAAGCAGATGGAGGAGGACTTCATCATGTCTTCAACCGAGATAGTGTACAAATTAGAACCACGAGAACCTTTGATTAATTCAACATAATCAGTATCTCGAACATAACATGAGTGCTTCCTGAATGCAACTTCGAGATCAGAGTCACAAATTTGTCCGACAGATTATGTCTCAGTACTTCCACATAGTATACCCTAGAGATCACACTGTCACCAATCACGTAATCTCCATAACCCATAATAGCACCAAAGTGGTCATTCTCGAATCTAACTATCTCGATGAACTTTTTTACGAAATTCCTAAGCCGTGAGTGATCCCTCATCATATGTTTTGAGCAGCCTGAGTCTAAATACCAAAGAACGATCTGTATAACCTGCATTTGAAAAACAAACGAAGATGAAGAGTTTGGAAAGTTAGATCCCCAAGTTTTGTTAGGTTCTTATAGGTTAGCAGTAGCAATAGTAGAATACCGAGAGGCATTAATTGCCTCATTCTTAGTTGGATTAGGAATGTTAGTGGGAATTGCCTTGTACTGTTTGGTTCTACGTTAGTATCTAGTTAATGGTTTCTGAGTTGTGTGACTTATTTTCTCAGTTATCACATTTTTACTGGTACTAACGTTTTCAGTTGGCTTAGCAGGCACTACTTTGGATTTAGTGAGCCTAGTTAAAGGGCACTATTCTCCTAAAGTGAAATTCCTTCCCGTTGGCTTCCATTGATAACCGAAATTGGTAAGTAGTTTTCCTGTTGCTTTCCAAACTTGCTTAGGTTTCCAAACCTTCTTAACTTTGCTCATAACATTCTTAACATAGGGAGATGCATTCACAGAGTTCAAATAATCAACCACACATGATTTGCCAAAATAAAGCATTTGTTACATGTGTTGCAAACATAACGAGAATTCAAATTAAATTACAGTACGCTTAGAGCTAATACCAGAATCAACACGATTCATGGTTTTCAAATTAGACTTATTGGTCCTAGGATGCTTTTTTACTTTCTTCTGGTAGACACTTTTAGCTGGCAAGATCCTATTTTTCTTGGCATTGCTCCTAGGTTTTGATCTGCTAGCATCAACGCAATTGTTTACTCCTGTAGAAGGAATCACATGGACATTAGTCTTTTGAATGTTCAGTCGATCTACATGTGTGTGTGTGTGTTATTATTTGTCGTTTCATATTGGTCCTCAAAAGTAACTTGCTTTTTCCTAGTTAAAAAGGTAGTAGGATGTTTGTTATCCCTTTTATTGAAGTCTTTCGGACAAGTGCCAAATGCATATTCAAACAGTTCCTGAGATTGTTTAGTATAAAGGCAAGCAGAGGCAAGTGATCGATCTAAAGGTATTTTAACCCTAGCTTCCTCGACAATCTCGCGAAGGGTTTCTACACTTTCCTTAAGATGATTGAGATAATCTATGTGAAATTCCTTATTGTTCCTACAGTAAAAGGGGAGTGGTTCAACATCTATAGCATACATACCAGGAGCAAGAACTTTTGGTTTTACAGAATCCATAGTGACACATTTCATTTTATCCTTTATTTAGACCTTTAGATTCTCATTTTCGGTTAACAGGGCAGTTGTCTGATCTATATGTTTAGCACGCGTGATCTTAATAAAATCATACAATTCCTTGTAATGCTGCTTAATTTTTGCATTCTCAGTCCTAAAAAGCTCATTTTGTTCTTGGAGAACGGTGACTTTTTCGGTTAATTGAGTAATTTGAAAATCTAAGGCCCTGAAATCAAGAGTACGGTCTGCATCACTACGGGTCTCTTTCAATTGAGGGATTTGAATTCTCAATTTTTTGATGGCGTTGTCTGTGGTTCCTTAAACTGAATGGATCTTTGCAGCCTATAAAGGATGATAGCCTAGATGTATAAATATAACAGACTATGTAGAAACAATGACTTGAATACAATATGTTAATGCGGAATCTTAACACAAGTACTAAGAAGAACACAATGTAAAACTTTGCTATTTGCTATTAATTTCTATTAGAATTCTATTTCAATCTCATACTAAACAT
>BQNB010014148.1:0-73951 GCA_026074375.1 Tanacetum coccineum | reverse complement strand
AAACAACAAAACACACATATACAAGCATATTTATGCACATTTTCATCATTTTAGGGCTTGTTTTGATACACAAATAATACGTAATTTCTCATAAGAAAATAGTTAAGTAATATAAGTAAATATTTATAATAAATATTTATAAATATACTTTGATAAGTCCATTCGGTACACTTGGTTACCATAAATATATCGTTTATACTATACGGAATAGAACGTTTATGTTTACTAAACATTTTGGAAAAGTTTCAAGAAAAATTATATTTTTCGTCTTTTAGTCGACTTATTAAAATAATAATAATTTATTATTACAATAAAATTTACGTTTTAAGTAAAAATTCTAAGTATAGACTTTTTACAAAATTTCGGCATGACCCGTACGTTTATATGACATTTTTCAAGGTTATCAAACCTTATTTTCAAATAATTTCAACATTTCGACACTTTCCGAACCAAATTCCAAAAATCACATTTCACCACGTTTACCAAGATACTTTCTCAAAACAATCTTCTATCTAATTTCACAAGTACTTTTCACTCTCCAAAAGCTCATCAAAACTCTCAAAACGACTAGTTAACGCTTATTGGGCTTTAAGGCCCAATAAGGATCCATTATACTTTTTATGTATCCAGCATACGTTCTAAGCCCAAAACCAAGGCCCAATAGCATATATAAGCTCGTATCAATAAGAAATAAAGTAATCCGGACCACAATAAGCCATCAATAAGCCATGGCTTATGGATTGCTTATTGGGCCGTGAGCCCATATGCTCAAAAATATGTATACTAAGCTTAAAAATAAGCTAATAAGCTACGTATCGCATTTGGTTATCACCATAAGCTATAATATTAGTCCACAAAAATATGGCATACTAGGATAATAACAGAAAATTCCCTTCTTGTATTTCCTATGGATGTCGTGAGCTAATAAGCTCAAAATAAGCTTATTCGAACCTACAAATAAGCCAAAATAAGCTATATACAAATTAAGCTACATAGCAAACATATGTTTTTCAACCATCACGACCACAATATCAAAACTAACAAAACCTTATGTTTTCCCTTTTTATTTCGAATCCAAAACGCACCCTAAAAAACCTTTTGTAAACTTTTCGCTTTCGATTTTTAACGATCAGGCCGTACAACTAACATTTATGCATCACTAGCAACCCAAAAGTACAAGTTAAAAATAAATTTCGACCCGAACCGGACAACCCAAACGTTGTTTTAATGACTACCCGAACACTTGAATCATCCTAAAGTATCACCAATCTTCATGTTTTTGATCAAAATTTTGAAAATAAAACTTGTATGTGTGTGTTTGAGTTCGGACGAACCAAAGAGAGAAAGAAAGAAGTGTGTGTGAAGTTGTAAATGAAAAATGTGTGAGTTAGGATGCATCCAAATGAATATAAGCCAAGGGATTGTACTAGTAAAAGACCAAGCCCCTAAAAAGAAGCCATTTTGTCTCCCAAGGGTCTAGAACCCGCGGTCAAGGAATCCTAGGAGGGTTTGGGTCTTTGTTTTTGTGTCACGATCACTTAAAAGCTTGTAAAACTTGCTCGTAAAATATTCCCCAAAGTTATTTAGCATTTTTATTCACTTTAAAAATGTTTTTCCAATAACTTAGAGTATTTACTTGACATATTTTCATATTAGACCTCCTAAAAACTCATTTGGACATTAACGGACGTGTCGGGACTCGTTTTTCGGTATTTCTGAGAATTTCACGAGTCAACCACCTGGAACTCACATAGCATAATAGTGTCCTCCAATAAGGCTTATTATACGCAAGAAACCATAAAATGCTTCATATCTCATAAATTCACCACCGTCTACACGGTACAATATTCTAATTAACTGACAAACGTTAAATAATCGAAGGACTAAATTAGAACATTCAAAATACAAAAAGGGCAGGGGTTACATTCCACCCCCTTAAAGAATTTTGTCCCCAAAATTCAACTACTATCAGCACTAAACAGATGCGGATACTTAAGCTTCATCTGATCTTCACGTTCCCACATGAATTCAGGTTCACATTTCGAATTCCATCGAACCTTGACGATGGCAATTCTACTTCGCTTCAACTTCTTGAACTCTCTTTCAAAAATTTCTACAGGCTCTTCCATAAAATTTAACCTAACATCTACTTAGATCTCATCCAAGGGCACTTGCAGTGTTGGATCAGCCAAACAATTCTTAAGGTTCGACATGTGGAACGTGTCATGAACATCATCTAACTCCTCAGGCAGATCTAACATGTAGGCTAAGGGGCCTACTTTCTCAATGATCTCAAAAGGTCCAACAAACCTAGGTGCTAATTTCCCCTTCTTCCCAAAGCGTACCACACCTTTCCAAGGCGACACTTTTAGCAAGACATAGTCACCTACACTAAACTCTAGAGGCTTCCTCCTCTTATCAGCATAGCTTTTCTGACGATCACGCGCAGCCTTAAGTCTATCCTTAATCTGCGAGATCTTCTCAGTGGTTTCTTGCACTAACTCAGGTCCTATTAACTGACCTTCCTTAATCTCAGCCTACATAATTGGCAAATGATACTTTCAACCATACAATGCCTCAAACGACGCACATCTCACACTAGAATTATAACTATTGTTATACGAAAACTCAACTAATGGAAGATGAACATCCCAATTTCCCCTGAAGTCTAGGATGCACGCTCTAAGCATGTCTTCTAAATTCTAAATAGTACGCTCACTTTGACCATCTGTCTAAGGGTGGTAAGCCGTACTCATGTCTAAACGGGTTCCTAATGCCTTTTGCATTGACTGCCAAAACCTTGACGTGAACCGACTATCACGATCAGATATAATCGAGATCGGCACACCATGCCTAGCAACAATCTCATTCAAGTATAGCCTAGTTAACCTCTCCATCTTATAATCCTCACACATAGGTAGAAAATAAGCAGACTTAGTCAATTGGTCCACAATGACCCAGATTGTATCATGCCCACTACTAGTCCTAGGCAACTTAGTCACAAAATCCATATCTATTCTTTCCCATTTCCATTCGGGAATCTCAGGTTGCTGCAGCAAGCCAGATGGCCTCTGATTCTCAGCCTTAACCTTCAAACAAGTCAAACACTTACTCACATACACAACTATGTCTTTCTTTATACCCGACCACCAATACATATCCCTAAGGTTATAATACATCTTATCAGCTCTTGGGTGTATAGAGTACTTTGATTTATGGGCTTCGTTCATTATCAAGGTTCTCACATCACCCTTCAAAGTAACCCATATTTGATCCAAGTAATACAACGCTCCATCATTCCTTAGTTCAATCATCGTATCTAAACCTTTCTACAATCCTGCAAACTCATCAAATGCCTTTTTCTGAGCCGCTAGTATCCTATCCTTGATACTCGACTAAAGGGTCATATTCATAGCTCTAAATCTCTTAGGCTTTAATCTTTCCTTCCTACTTAGGGCATCAGCCACTACATTTGCCTTACCAGGGTGGTAACGGTTTTCACAGTCATAATCCCTAAACAACTCTATCCAGCGACGCTGTTGCATACTCAACTCTTTCTGACTAAAGATATGCTGAAGACTCTTATGATTCTTATATATGACACTCTTTGACCTATATAAATAATGTCTCCAAATCTTAAGGGCAAACACAACTGCTCCTAGCTCTAAATCATGGGTAGTATAATTCTTCTCATGAGTTTTTAACTGCCTAGATGCGTAAGCTATCACCTTACCTCTTTGCATCAACACACAACCTAATTCTAGGCCAGACGCATCACAATACACCACAAAATCCACTCGTCTATCGGGGATAGCTAGAACATGTGCATTACACAACTTATCCTTCACAGTTTGAAACGCTTTCTCCTGCTCCTCACCCCAATCAAATTTTTTACTTTTCTGTGTCAAGACAGTAAGCGGCTTAGCTATCTTAGAAAAATCCTCAATGAACCTACGGTAATATCCAGCCAATCCTAAGAATGAACGAACCTTAGATAGAGTTCTAGGGGCTTTCCAATTCTTAACAGCTTCAATCTTACTAGGGTCACATGAATCCCATTGCCATTTATCACATGCCCAAGAAACTGCACTTCTCTTAGCCAGAATTCGCACTTAGAAAACTTAGCGTACAATTTCTCTTTCTTAAGCAATTCTAAGACTAGTCCTAGGTACATCTCATGCTCCTCCCGGGTCTTAGAGTAGATTAAGATATCGTCTATAAACACTATCACAAACTTATCAAGATAAGGCCTACAAACTTTGTTCATTAAATCCATGAATACCACTGGTGTGTTAGTCAGACCAAAGGGCATTACTGTGAACTCAAAATGTCTATAACAAGTTCTAAACGTGGTCTTTGGAATGTCATCCTTATACACTCTCAGCTGATGGTATCCGGACTTAAGATTTATCTTTGATAAAAACTGCGACCCTTGCAGTTGGTCAAATAAGTCGTCTATCCTAGGGAGTGGATAAAGATTCTTAATGGTCAACTTATTCAACTCTCTATAATAAATACACATCCTAAAGGATCCGTCCTTTTTCTTAACAAACAACACCGGTACTCCCCAAGGCGATGAGCTTAGTCGAATGAAAACTTTGTCTTGGAGTTCCCTGAGTTGTCATGACAACTCCTCTGATTCAGAAGGTTCTAAACGATAAGGAGACTTTGCAACCGGCGTTTCCCCAGATTAACTCAATTCGAAACTCGATTTCCCAAACAGGCGGCAATCTAGATAGGTCCTCCTGGAATACCTCGGGAAAATCTTTCACTACTACTATCTCTTCTTGTTTCTTCTTATTAGCCTTAGCACTCATTAACTGCCTTATCTTTTGTTCCAGTTTCTCTCCTAAAACCATAAGCATCTTTCCATCTAGTAGTGGTATCCTCGCCACCTTCTCAAGATAAATTATCTCAGCCTTATGGTCAGACAACCAATCCATTCCTATGATTACATCAAAACTCTTGCTTCCAAAGGGTATCAATTTAATGTCAAATACATGACCTTCTATTTCTAGTTTGCACCCCCTAATGACTTTATCAATCTCTACTAGGTGCCCGCTAGCTATCTTAATCTTATAACTGAAGCCTAAATCACTAGGCTCTATGTCTAACAGAGGTATAAAGGTAGTGGAAACAAAACTATAGTCGGCACCAGAGTCAAATAAGGTAGTGGCATAGTGGTTGTTTAGATTAAATGTACCCATCATGATGTTTGGGTCTTGGCGAGCTTCCTCTGCTCCCAACATGAATTCCCTACCCCAACTTGGTTTCCCTTAGGTTTCTACGACCCTGACCCCCATTAACAGCCACAACTTGGTTCTGTTAGTTTCCCTCTAGCCTTTGAGTCTGGTTTACCCTGGGATAAGTTGACTTGATATAATCGGTACTACCACACTCAAAATAGGTCCTAGCAACTGGGTTTCTAGCATTGATGGGATTCACATTCCTAGACGCCACTCTACAATCCCTAGCAAAATGTCCTGGGCGGTTACAGTTGAAACAACTACGATAAGGTGTCTCAGGTAAATGATGATAGCCACAAGCGGTACACTTGGGTGCCATACCCATGTAACCTCCCCTAACAGGGTTTGCGGTTGAAGCAAAATCATTTCCCGTTCTAGTCCTCTTGTTATACTCCCTTCCATTCCTATACCTTTTAATCTTCTAACCTTCTGGGATTACTAAGTGAGGAACTAACCTAGCCAACTCATGTAACCTATTAGTATACGCAGCATGGCTAGCCCCGAGCATGGCATGACACAACTCTGTTTCTAACTTTTGTATCTCATTACTTGGGCAAAGTTCTTCCCTAGTCAAAGTCTTAAAGTCTTCCCATGACATACCTACAACGGCCTCTCGACCCCGTGTGAGAATCTCAGAATTCCACCAAGTGAGAGCCTTACCAACAAAAGAACCAGCAGTGTACTTCACTCTCTCTGACTATCCCTACACCCACTCATATCATGAACTGACTCCATCTTCTCAATCTAACGGGTATACACTATAGCACCTCCCTTACCGTCATACTCTTTTTGGTTACACGCTAAGAATTCCTTATAGGTACAAACCCTACTAACATCACCCCGGATGTTGTCATTAACAGCATTGTCATTCTGATTCCTACCATTTCCTTGACCTCTACCTTGGTCACCTACTTGGGCTACAATAGTAGGGAGTAAATTATGCAACTGCTGTGCAATGATGGTAGAGAAGTCAGGGACTCCGTCAACACCACCATTCACCTCACTACCCTGACCACCTACTTGGCCACCCAGACCATCATCCCTACCATTACCCTGATCACTAGAATGACCTCTAGTCCTACAACCACCACTACCAGCTCGTGCACCTATTCCCCCTCCTCGTGATGCAGCAGTAGGCCGGCCAGCATTTCGGGTCGTCATCGTAGGCGGCATTATCTACACAAGGGAGAACATGGGCAACGTTAGGTAGGTGGGATGGTCAACACGCACAGAATAACCTAATTTACTATATCACACAACTACAGTCCTAAGTTGTCAACACCGATTTGTGCGGACGATAATACTAAATATGCGTGAGCCGTGATACGTTCATAATTACGTTGGCCATCGTATTTATACCCGTATCCTTTCCCAGTTGTACTTAGTATTAGGCTCATACATTTCAATGAATGACTTAACTAATACTATATACCATATAACTACATAAGCACGTATAAGCGGAACACCGCGCACATAGATCCTATGACGTAACTATATGCAGGTTCCTAGGTTATAGTCTAGGCCAAACAAACTAGTTCTCTATAACCTTGGCTCTGATTACCATTTTGTCACACCCCGTCATAGGCGGAAACACGGAAGTGCAACGAAATGATCAATCACAACACAAGATACAAAATAGAGAAATCTAAAATGCATAAATGAAAGGTGTCATGATGACCATCAACCACAATACAACCTTGAGTGATGTTCCAAATCAAGAACATAACACATATCCGTCAATTATTACAAACATAAGCCCTCGCATGGGTCCATAAAATCTTTTCTTGATCCTTAAGAAAACCAAATCCAAAACGAACATCGAATGCAAGACTTTTCAAACAAGATTCCTATAGGATTCTCTAAAGTCTGCTACAAGCACCATACTCTAACGATCATTAACATCACCTGAAAATGAAACTCAAAAACGTCAACAATAATGTTGGTGAGCTCGTAGGTTTTGACTCAAAACCCAGTCGTTGTGCCAATATCTCATACGGTTGGACAATTGTGCTATATGACAGTGAATATATGCGAACAAACCCATGACTTAGCATCCCCGCTAATCATGTACCCAGACCTAGCATCCCCGCTAGTCTGATCACCAGCGCGTACCAACGCTCTTAGGGTCGCAACCCCGATGACATACCACACCTAATGCCTACCAGCTGGAGCTAATTAAGGTGAAGAACCACACAGAAAGATCACACAGCATAGCATACCAATGCATATCATTCACATAGCAGTCATAAGCACATATATTTTCCCAAAAATGAAATCACATTTTGCACAGTTCAGAAAACAGTTCAAATCACATTTGAGTATCATTTTCCCCCAAAGGAAAAACAGTAAAAAGTGGGGCTATGAGAACTCACCTCAAGCAAACTGTCTCCATAGGAATCTCAATATCACACAAGCAAATGCAACGACGTCCGCACACGACCTAGTCTAGTTAATGTCCTATTATAAATCATTCATTTCCAAACAGTTTTTCCCGGTTTTGATGCATAGTGGTTAGATGCGTTGTACGATTATCTTAAACATTTTAGTGGTGTGATGGTTGACGACATAACTCCAAAATACCATATTAAATCCTTAACTGAGTACAATATACTTATACATATACTATTTAGCAGAATAGATAAGGAATATAAGTAAATATTTATAATATATAATCATAAATATATTTCGATAAGTTCATTCGGTACACTTAGTTACCATAAATACATTAGTTATATTATACGAAATGAAACGATTATGTTTGTTAATCATTTTGGAAAAGTTTCGAGGAAAATTAAATTTTTCATCTTTTAGTCGGCTTATTAAAATTATAAAATAATAATATTTTATTTTGAAAATAAAATTTACGTTTTTAAGAAAAAATTTAAGTATAGACTTTTTACGAAATTTCGGCATGACCCGTACGTTTATATGACACTTTCCAAGGTTATCAAACCTGATTTTTCAATAATTTCCAACATTTTGACACTTTCCAAACTAATTTCCAAAAATCACATTTCACCACATTGACCAAGATACTTTTTCAAAACGACCTTCTATATAATTTCACAAGTACTTTTCACTTCCCAAAAGCTCCTCAAAACTCTCAAAATGACTAGTTAATGCTTATTGGGCTATAAGGCCCAACAAGGATCCATTAAACTTTTTATGTATCCAACATACGTTCTAAGCCCAAAACCAAGGCCCAATAGCATATATAAGATCGTATCAATAAGAAATAAAGTAATCCGGACCACAATAAGCCATCAATAAGCCACGGCTTATGGATTGCTTATTGGGCCGTGATATGTGAGAAATCACATATCTGTTTTATACTAAAAATGACCCTAAAATGATAAAATATGCATAGTTATGCTTGTATATGTGTATTTTGTCTTTTGTGAATGTGTAGGTATAGATATTGCAAATATCACAAGAAAAGAGCAAAAACCGGACAAAATCAAACACGAGACGGATAGAGTACAAGAGCCAGGAATTATCAAACTTTAGTCAACAAAAGTCAACCAAGGTCAAACATTGGTCAACCCAGAAGACGACAAAACCTTGAAAATACCAAGAGAAACCTTACTGTTAAATCATTTTCACTAAAGGTCTTTAAACATTAACACCGTTAGTCCTTTACTACTAAATAACTAACGGTCGTTAAGTCCCAAATATATAACCTTTAACCTTTTAACCGTGGCCCAAAATAATAACCCACAGCCCAATTTCCCTTTAAATAACCCGAGCCCAAGTCAGCTAAGCTTAAACTCAATCAAACATCAAAATGGATAGAAACAGGGGGCGGGAAAAGTAGTTTTTACTATTCATCATCTTCCCCAAATCACCCTGCTCAAATTAACTTAATTAAAGTACAATTAACCCTTCTAGATACTCGATTGACGTGGCAACGAAGATGCTAGTACCAAGCCCCAGCTCAGCAAAGCTCAAACGTCACCAAACGCAATGATTGGCTAAACGTTTACACAAGGGATGACACGCGTACTGAAAGAAACACAACAAAGCAAGGGATTATACACTAAAATCAATGCAAAAGCAGCACAAACTTCCAAAGAGTTTGGATTGCCATGCTGGCAATCCGTGTGCATCATTCTCATCCAAAGGCCATAAATCGAGATCTAATGATTGGAAGGAATCAAGGGTTGAGATCAATTGGAGCGTCTACAGGACCTAGAACATTCCCCTCTTGCCTATATAAGGAGCTCACCACTCACTCACAGAGCTTATCTAGTTTTTTAGCAAGTAGTGTAGCTTATTAATGTATTTTTAGCTTATTAGTAATTTTAGCGTATTGTAGTTTCTTTAAATGTAATTCTCCTTTCATAAAGCTTGTATTCAGTCTTTTATAATCAATAAAATTTAGTTTATAAATTGTTCAGTTGTTAATTCACGGGGGGGGGGGGGGGGGGGGTCATGATTTCTACTTTTAAAAATGCAGATATGGGGGTATGGCGGGGAGTGCGGTGCAGGCGTAGAGAGGTGCAGGCGGTGGAGTGGTGGGGAAAGCACAAAATTACTGTCCTAATAAACTTATAAGTTAGTTGAAAACTCAGTTAATCTCAAAGGGCTTAACGTAAGGCTTGTTGTGTACTTTTAAATTCCACTCAAAAGAATTTCCTCTACGTTTTGGAAATGGATGAGCTTATTATGGAAGGGAAGCCAATAATGGAAGGGCTTCCAGGACTTTACCAGCTTATCATTAGATAAGCTGGAGCTTGTTGAGTAGCTTTTAAAAGCATTAACAGCCTTGTTTTGTGCAGAGGTTCTTGTAAGTTCTCATTTTACATTTTAAAGCTCAAAATTGCACTTTAGCTTAACACTGCTTATTTTCTGCTTATAATTGTTTAGATTAGCTTAATTCTGCTTAATAATGTTGTTTGATGCTTATTGTGTTTAATTGTTAGTTTAAAATCTTAGTTTTCATGTATTTGTCATAAAACAGTTAAAAATCCAAAAATAGTAGCATAGTTTATTAGCTTATTGTTCTGGCTTATTTGATTTTTCATAATGGTGCATTAGGTCTGTTATAAGCTATCCAATATCTGGTATTTGAGTTTCAAGCCTTAATTCTTAATCCTATAAGCTAAATATGAGTTTGGTTACTTTAAATGGGTGTTTGGCATTAGACAGCACTAACTTGAGTTAGTGCTGTCAAAGGTCTTTTGGTCCTTTGAATCAATTTTAAACTTCATATTTATGTTTATGAAGATTAGGATTTAAGGTCTCTATTGGTTTAATCAAGTTTTGATAAAGATAGTAAGTAGTCATTTGAATCTGTTAGCATAAGTTCAGGTCCTAGTGCATTTTAAGCTCAAGCTGGTTCTAGCTGAATTAATTTCTCATTTTGCTCTTATTTTGGTGTTCAAATGATGATTGAATCAAGTCTTAGGTCTGCATCTAGTTAGTTTTAAGTTTTGGTTAGTTTTCATGTCAAATGCATCAGCAGCTAAAAACAGCCAAATTGCCTCTTTCAATTCAAAATTTAAGTTAGTAATAGTAAGAATTAGCTTTTCAAAATAAGTATACAAGTAGTTTGTAGGCCAATATTAATCCGTTTGAGCTTATTTCAAGTTAACTAGCTTATTTAGTCATCTGTTTTTAAGCCTACTTTTAGCATTTTGTCTTTAAAAAACCAAAAAGAAAACTCAGCTTGTACTGAGCCCAACAGCTTATTTCATCTAGCTTTTTCTTAGTCATGTTGAATTTCAAAATAATTTTCAAGAGTTGTTTCATGTAGCTTATATTCCAAGCTTTCTAGAAATAAAAGTCTCATAGCCATAAGGTTTTATTTGCTTAGTTAAAAATAAGCTCAAAGTTGCTTGTTTGTCTGTTTGGTAACCAGATTTGTGCAAAAAGCTCATTTGACTTTTTCAGCTTATTGCTTATTACTTAAGCTCAAATTTGGTTTTAATTTGCTAAATAATAGGGTAATAGTAGCTTATTTTGTTAAGGTTTGAACTTATTTTAGTTTTTTAGTTTGCTTAAGTTTTGAAAAAGACCAAAAAGAAGTTTAGTGTTGTCTGTCTGTTTTATAAGCCCTTTTACAGCTTATTAAGTAGTTTTTATAAAAGTTGTTTTCACAAAAGTTGTTAGTTTTAAGCTGTTTTAAATCTTTGCTTTTTAAAGTTTTTGCAAAATTAAAAAAAGGGAAGAAGGGAAATCCAGGGTGAGCAAAGCTCGAACCCTGGACCCTATACCCTCCTCAACCTTACACAATACACCACAACCACGCGCCCTCCTAGGGACTTTTCGTCATGGATTGCAAACAAATTCCCTTTTAAATTGTTTTTGATTTTCTTTAAGTTAATAAGCACTTATCGTGTGCTTATTTGAGCTTTCTGGCTTTATCCGTTTAAAGCCATTTCAAAAGTTTTTTTTTTCCTGCAATCCTTTTATATTAAGCATCTTTTAGTAATCTTACTAGAATTTTAGACGTTATATTTTTTATTTTTTAATTAATTTTATTTTTGTTAAATTAAACTTTTTATATTCATAAAACAATAGAATAAATAATAAAAAAAATTAAATTCTTTTTTACTTAAATTTTCTTTTAAATATTTTGAAGGCGTAGGCTTTTGATTTGCTTTCTGTCAGGGTTTTAAATTTTAAGATAATTCATTTTTAAAGAAAAGATTTTTTGTTCCCGATCTTGTTTTCTTCGTTTTTTTTTCTTAATTACTTTAAGCACCCTCGGTTTAGGATTTCCTTAGCTTTTTCTTACAAGTTAGTAATTAGGATTAGGAAAAGTAAAAAAATCATTTTAGGTTTAATTTTAGATAATTTAGGTTTTAATTGTCACGTTTCTTTTTCATTCTGTTATTGTTTTTATGCTAATTGTTTTTATTTGCTTTTCGTTAATTTTTCTCTAAATATGTCTATGTACTATTAATTGTGGTAATAGATAATCATTTCAAAAAGTTGAAAAAACCATTCAGAAACGCTGGCCGGATCCTCGAATTAACCTTTTTCAATTCACACTTTCGTCGAGGGAAATCGTTCTCCGGGGAGGTTTTTTGATATAACTTTTGGTTAAAAGTGTTTTTATTAAACCGACGGAAAAATACTTACTATTACGATAATTTTTTCACATCATTATATGCTTATATTATATATATAGTGTTTGTTTTGGACGTACAATCAATTTTTTGCGCTCCGTTGTCGGGGAATAGTGTTTGTAATGATTTTCGGTTTCTTCGAATGATTAGTGTTTTGATAAGACCTTCTCGTTGCAGTTATTCATTTTTTATTTGTAAATATTTCTCTTTTTATATAAACTACCATAAAAAATCCAAAAATAATTACTTTCTGCTTTTTATTATTTCTTTTTTGCATGTTTTTATTTTTAAAAATCTAAAAAATATTCTTCTTTATATCTTATTACATCTTTATTATTATATTCTTTTTCCTCTTATCGTTTACCGTTACTCAACATGTATTAGTTATTAACCATTTTGGTTGTTCGTGTTGTGTATGTCCGTTAATGGTAGAACCTGTACGAAGCTTTTGTAAGCGTGTAGGATCGGAAAATGAGTTTATCTATGACCTCCAAATCCTATTCTTATAATGAAAATACCCAAACTTCTTCAACCAACCTCCACACAAACAAAACCACCAATACGAGACATTACTCGTGTGAATTGTGTGGAGGGAACTCTCATCGGGTTCGATTGTCTAACCGGGAACACACACGGTCAATACCGTCTTTGATCAGGGTCATGTTACAATCAATACTTTGGTTTTAACCAACCTCTACATTATTCTCCCGAGTCAAATGCCACAACAATTTCCTTTGTAAGGTTAAACTGAGGGGGGTGCCTAATGGAATTTGCTAAAGTCTTGGCAGTCTTGTCATAAGTTGAACAAAATTTCTATCGAACCTAATCTCATTGCTTTAATTATAATTTTTCTGTTTTGACCAACTTCAACCTGAGTTTTTCGTCATTCAATGGCTCCTCACAGCAAGAATACGGAAATGTTGCAAGATAGAGAAATACCTAATGGAAACTATTCAAGCCTATTTAAAGGAGTATGATCATATACCTCTAAAGAAAAGTGCATGGCACTTTATGGCTAGCTGAGAGATTTCTTACAACTTAAGAAGCTTGTGGAAAGAGAGCAAAATCAACTGAAGTTATGAAGAATTGCTATTAAAACTTATGTATGATTTGCACAATTCGTCTTTGGAATTCAAACAAAAAAAGAAGAGCGGTAGCTCAAAGATTTCTTCTAAATTCGGAATATTCCTTATGGTTCCGATGATGATTGATGAGTTACTATTTATATAGTATAAAGGTACTAATGCATTAACACCGACGTACCCTATCGAGGAGCCCGGATTAACTCTTAAGTATCGGGCGGCGGACGGGGATATTAACACTTTTATGGAAACGGACATAAATTATTGTCTAGTTTGTTGAGATACCATTTGTCCCAATCCCAAGTGAGTCTTGGGTATTTTGGCGATATTTGTGATGTGCCATTTGTGATAATGATTCACTTTGATACTGGATTTGGTTATTAACTCTTGGATTAGTAGAGCTATTTTTGATCAAATCTAATAAGATTGATTTTCTTCCCGAAGAGTTCGCCGGTAAACTCGATCTTATTGATCCAATTATACCGGGAATTGATGAAGACGATTGTGATGAAGATGATTTTGATGAAGAAGAAGGAGAAATTGATATTGATATTCTTCAAATCGAGGACGAGATTCTTCGTGAGAATTTATTAAACGTCAATCTTCTCATTGATAAGATCAATGACATTTGATTCTACTCCTTATATTCCTTTTTGTGCTCGAATATCCTATTTCTTCTATTCCGTTGTGGATAGTGACTTTCTTATAGAGGAGGTTGGATACTTTCTTGTTTCGGAAAAAAAGACTTGATACCCTACGGGTATTGAGAAAGTGATTTTGAATCTAGTAGGGGATATTATTTTTCTTGTCGACTTACTTATCGATTGATCTCATTCTCTGTATGTGCATTTTACTTCGACATTAAGCTAGATTCGCCATGATAAACAATTTTATGAGCTTTATGAATGACGATCGTTTTGACAGGATGAGGTGAGATTGTTTTTTCCCCAAATATTGAAGATGACGAATCCTTCACATTTGTCATTTTTGACCCCGGCATCTCCACTTAGAACCGGTGGCATCTCATCGGGATGGAACTTTCATGTGCTTTAATGTTTATCACCAAACATATAATGAAAGCCAGTTTGAGGTTTTTCTTTTCCAATTTGTTTCCCCAATGGACAACCGTAATTCGGTGGGTGTTGGAGTCAAGCTCGTGACTTCGGTTGACAAAAACAAGCGTTTTATCTTCTTATTATTTTTAACAATTAAAGTGGGGGCTCGCCGTTTTCCCTTTTAGTGTTTTGTTTGTTGTTTCGTGATGTTTTGTCCAGGATTACGGATTTTGAAGGTCTCTCATGGCTCATGGGTTTTTGTCAATTCTTACATTCGATCTCTTATCATCTGACTCATTTAGGGAATCGGATATCCTTAATCTTTGTCTAACGTTTATCTTTAGCATAATTAATATACGGCATTAGATTTGAGTTAGAATGAGTCCTCTTTTTATCATGATTTATGCATTGAAATTAAGTATGGGGGGTATTAATTCAATGGTGGACACTGTAGTGGTTTTAGTATGGGGGAATCTATCAATTTAATTATACATGCAGCCATTGTTCTCACGTAACCCGTTTTTCCACCAAAAATATGTGATTTATGTGAAAATAGCCAAAATTTAAAAAAAATTGTGCATGAAAAAAGTGATAAATGTTGGAATAAAGTGATGAAATAAGTGTTGTTATACAAATAAAGGTGTGCGGAACGGACGAAATTAATTTTTAATCCAACCGGTTATATAAAAACTTAGGTTTTTCTTTAAATACTTAATCGAGTTTGTTCCTAGTATTATGTTAGGTTATCCATTATGCCGTACTCAGAGTTATTAGAGTTGTGATTGTTGCCTAGTATTGTGACTTGTTAAGTTTGATCTTATTTGCTACGGATAAGCATTCGCAAGTCTCTTTCTTAGAGATTTTAAATTGCAAAGAATAAGAAATGATTGTGTTAATTATAAGTCATGATATTAAACGTGGAATAGTTAGTTTTCTTTCAAGCTTAATATGTATTATGGTGAGTTTCTCTTTCTCTCATTAGCTTTGTTCGTTATATTACTATTGTTTAATAATTAAGGTTGTCGGTTCTATTTATTTTTAGTAAATTCCTTTGATTTGGAGGCGTTGATTCGAATTTTGGCCTTATTATATGCATCACATGTTTATTGCTTTTCTTATGCTTAAGAGCTTTAGGGTATTTGGTATGAGTGAGTTAATCATTTTATTATTACTTTTCGCCTTATAGATCCTTATGGTATTTTTTTTTTATTTGGGGCCCTAAAAGTAATACTAATCATGAATTATTTGTACCTTAAAAAGCACTTGCGGTTTATGGTACTTATAAAATTAATGATTGAAAAAATGTTGCTTAGTAATTTGCACCTTAAAGAGCATAAGGGTACTATGGTGTAAATAATATTTATTGATTCTATGTCTTTTAGATAGAGCCTTAGGGTATATGGCATGAATTAAGGAAACAGAAAAAAAAATAACAAAAAAAAAAAAAACAAACAACAAAATAAAATTTCGTTCACTTCATCTATTTTTCAAGAATAGGGTGTGGAAGCTAAATTTATTTTCACGTCCTACTTTTTTTTAGGATTAAATCATATGTTTCGAAACTTGTCTTTAAAGAGCTATCGGGTTTATATGACTTTAAGTAAAATCTTGAGATTACAAAATTAGGATTTGCGGAGAGAAAAAGTAATCACAATTAGTATTTATAGTTGTGTTAGTATCATGATTGTATTTGAACAATGATCTGTTTTTTAAAGCTTAGTTGTGAAAACTTTGAAAAATGGAAAACGGGGTGTTTTAAAACTTGTGATTTCTTAACTTTTCCCACAAAAGACTTTGCTACTTTTCAAAGGATTAGTTTGGGGAGGTTTTGGAGTATTTGGTTTTAGAGCATATAACATTGTGTAAGGACACGACAATCACTTAGTTTAGGGAATTTTGATATGTGAGAAATCACATATCCATTTTATACTAAAAATGACCCTAAAATGATAAAATGTGCATAATTATGCTTGTATATGTGTATTTTGTCTTTTGTGAATGTGTAGGTACGGATATTGCAAATATCACAAGAAAAGAGCAAAAACCGGACAAAATCGAACACGAGACTGATGGAGTACAAGAGCCGGGAATTATCAAGCTTTGGTCAACAAAAGTCAACCATGGTCAAACATTGGTCAACCCACAAGACGACAAAACCTTGAAATACCAAGAGAGCCCTTATTGTTAAATCATTTTCACTAAAGGTCTTTAAACATTAACACCGTTAGTCCTTTACTACTAAATAACTAACAGTCGTTAAGTCCCAAATATATAACCTTTAACCTTTTAACCGTAGCCCAAAAAAATAACCCACAACCCAATTTCCCTTTAAATGACCTGAGTCCAAGTCAACTAAGCTTAAACTCAGTTAAACGTCAAAACGAATAGAAAATGGGGCGGGAAAAGTAGTTTTTACTGTTCACCGTCTTCCCCAAATCACCATGCTCAAATTAACTTAATTAAAGTATAATTAACCCTTCTAGATACTCGATTGACGTGGCAACGAAGATGCTAGTACCAAGCCCCAGCTCAGCAAAGCTCAAACGTCACCAAAGGCAATGACTGGCTAAACGTTTACTCAAGGGATGACACGCGTACTCAAAGAAACACAACAAAGCAAGGGATTATACACTGAAATCAATGCAAAAGAAGCACAAACTTCCAAAGAGTTTGGATTGCCACGCTGGCAATCCGTGTGCATCATTCTCATCCAAAGGCCACAAATCGAGATCTAATGATTGGAAGAAATCAAGGGTTGAGATCAATTGGAGCGTCTACAGGACCTAGAACATTCCCCTCTTGCCTATATAAGGAGCTCACCACTCACTCACAGAGCTTATCTAGTTTTTTAGCAAGTAATGTAGCTTATCAATGTATTTTTAGCTTATTAGTAATTTTAGCTTATTGTAGTTTCTTTAAATGTAATTCTCCTTTCATAAAGCTTGTATTCAGTCTTTTATAATCAATAAAATTTAGTTTATAAATTGTTCAGTTGTTAATTCATGATTTCACTTTAAAAGCAATATGGTCAAATAAGCTCTCTTAAGCTCTTTTAAGCTCAATAAGCTGTCAAATACACTTATAAGTTAGTTGTAAACTCAGTTAAGCTCTCAAAGCTTAACTGAGCTTGTTGTTACTTAAATTCCACTCAAAAATTTACCTCAGCTTTGAAATGGAAGGGAAACCAGAACTGGATGGGTTTCCAAGACCACACCAGCTTATCCTATGATAAGCTGGAGCTTGTTGATTAGCTCATAAGAGCATTTTGAAAGCCTTGTTTGAGCAAAGGCAGTTGTAAGTCCTCATTTTCATTTTATAGCTTTAACTTGCATTTTAGCTTAATCCTGCTTAATTTTAGCTTATAGCTGTTTAATTTAGCTTAATAGTGCTTATTGTAGTTGTTTAATGCTTATTGTGTTCTATTGTTAGTATAAGTCTTAGTTTTCAAGTATTTGTTAATTTTCAGTCATAAAATCCAAAAATAGTAGCATAGTTTATTAGCTTATTGTTCTGGCTTATTTGATTTTTGAGAATGGTGCATTAGGTCTGTTATAAGCTATCCAATATCTGGTATTTGAGTTTCAAGCCTTAATTCTTAATCATATAAGCTAAATATGAGTTTGGTTACTTTAAAGGGGTGTTTGGCATTAGACAGCACTAACTTGAGTTAGTGTTGTCAAAGGTCTTTTGGTCCTTTGAATCAATTTTAAACTTCATATTTAGGTTTATGAAGATTAGGATTTAAGGTCTCTATTGGTTTAATCAAGTTTTGATAAAGATAGTAAGTAGTCATTTGAATCTGTTAGCATAAGTTCAGGTCCTAGTGCATTTTAAGCTCAAGCTGGTTCTAGCTGAATTAATTTCTCATTTTGCTCTTATTTTGGTGTTCAAATGATGATTGAATCAAGTCTTAGGTCTGCATCAAGTTGGTTTTAAGTTTTGGTTAGTTTTCATGTCAAATGCATCAGCAGCTAAAAACAGCCAAACTGCATCTTTCAATTCAAAATTTAAGTTAGTAATAGTAAGAATTAGCTTTTCAAAATAAGTATACAAGTAGTTTGTAGGCCAATATTAATCTGTTTGAGCTTATTTCAAGTTAACTAGCTTATTTAGTCATCTGTTTTTAAGCCTACGTTTAGAATTTTGTCTTTAAAAAACCAAAAACAAAACTCAGCTTGTACTGAGCCCAACAGCTTATTTCATCTAGCTTTTTCTTAGTCTTGTTGAATTTCAAAATAATTTTCAAGAGTTGTTTCATGTAGCTTATAGTCCAAGCTTTCTAGAAATAAAAGTCTCATAGCCATAAGGTTCTATTTGCTTAGTTAAAAATAAGCTCAAAGTTGCTTGTTTGTCTGTTTGGTAACCAGATTTGTGCAAAAAGCTCATTTGACTTTTTCAGCTTATTGCTTATTACTTAAGCTCAAATTTGGTTTTAATTTGCTAAATAATAGGGTAATAGTAGCTTATTTTGTTAAGGTTTGAACTTATTTTAGTTTTTTAGTTTGCTTAAGTTTTGAAAAAGACCAAAAAGAAGTTTAGTGTTGTCTGTCTGTTTTATAAGCCCTTTTACAGCTTATTAAGTAGTTTTTATAAAAGTTGTTTTCACAAAAGTTGTTAGTTTCAAGCTGTTTTATTAGATTTTCCAAAAAGTTTTGAAAAAAAATGCAAACAGTTAAGCCATGGGGTTCGAACCCATGACCTAACTCTTAACACATACTCGTCCCACAAACACACACACTAACCACCAGCACCAGTAGGGTTATCTGTCATGATAGCCCTACATTAATCTTTTATACACATTTTTATTTTCTATTTTTCTAAAAAAAGCCGTAGCTTATTTTTAGCTTTTTAGGGCTTTTTGAGCTAGTTTATTTTGAGTTAGCATTTTTATAAAATCAGTCTTACCTTTATCAACTTTTAGTAATTTTCCTAGAATTTTTAGAGTTAATTTTGTATTTTTAATCATTTTATTTTCATTAAAAACTTTAAAAATTCATAAAAAAATAGAAAAATAATCAAAAAAATAAAATTCTTTTTTATAAAATTTTCTTTTATCATAATTTAGGTTTATAAATTAAATTTGCGTTCGTAGGTCTTTATTTTAGCATACTTGCTTATTTGTCGCGTTTCTTAAAATCCCGTTAACGTTTTTGTGCATTTTTCTTGTAGTTGATTTTAATAAGCCCTTTAATTGCTCACTAGTAGGTTTTAGTTTAAATTTGCGTTTGTAGATCTTTAATTTGATTTTTCTTTATTCCCGTTAATGTTTTTAGGTTTTAATTGTTTACTTGCTTAGTTATTTACCTTCTTTTATATGTTTTATGTGTTTTTAATTGTAGAAATAGATAATCAATTCAAAATCTTTGAAACCAATTCAAATCATTGTCCAAATAAAAACGGAGTCTCAATTTCATAATTCTTGGGGGTATAAACGACCCGGTGAACACTTACCGGTTAAACGTACGATATTTTTGTGTGAATTTTCCTTATTACCTTTGTCCTCAAGGGTAGTTTTGGAATTTCTATACTTTAGTATATTACGTATATAATTTGAAGCGTATCAAAAATTTTGGCACTGTTGCCGGGGAATCGTGTTAAAGATTCTCTCGTTTGAATTTGTCGATCGTGATTTGTAGAACCTTTCGTCTTCGAAAATTACGTCTTTTGAGAAAAATATATATATATATATAATTTGATAACACCAAATTTTTGGCGCCGCTGCCGGGGAATTGTGTTAAAAATTCTCTCGTTTGAATTTATCGATCGTGATTTGGAGAACCTTTCGTCTTTGAAAGTTACGTCTTTTGAGAAAAATAAAAAATAAAAAAATAAAAAGTTAAAAAATATTTTTCTTTTTCTTTTTACTATATGCAGAAGTTTAAATAAATAAAAAAATACAAAAAAATTTGCTCTTCCGAATTTTTTGATTTTTATTTTGTTCTCTTAAATACTAAAATACACAAGCAATTTAATTCTCTTACTAGAGAATTTGTGAATATTCCATTAATAAGTTCCCGAACTTAAGATTCAAAAAAGTAACCGTTTTGTGTCACTTACGAAAAAGGCGCACCTCTTTTGTGAAATAAGCTTTTGCAAATTTCACTTAAGGGAGTTACCCTAGGTTTGTTGATTATTCGGTGAAACAAAAATATTTTTGTGTATATATTTTCTCACCTAGTTTGTTTGTGTTGGGAATTAAAGTCTTCATACTTTGTACTGCCAAGCATAATTTAGTCAAACAGAAGACTAAAGTTAATGCTAAGACGTGCTCCAAACGTAGTCGAACCCGAGCTTCGTACTATCGTTGAAGTTGCACCAATGGCGGATAATCGAACAATGGAAGAGCTACTCCAAGCACTCACGGAAGGGTATGGAGAAGCTATCGTCATACCGGAAATTAATGCGGATCATTTTGAGATTAAGACGAATTTGCTACAATTAGTCCAAGCCAGCCCATTTCATGGTTTTGAAAGGGAGAACCCCATACTCATATCAACAATTTCAAAAGGATTACCTCGACTTTGAAATTTAGGGATGTGCCGAATGATGTGATTAAACTTATGATGTTTCCATATTTACTCGAGGGGAACGCTAGAGTTTGGTACGATAAAGAACCTCCTAATTCGATCTTGACTTGGGAAGATCTCGTAACCAAATTCGTGAATCAATTTTCCCTCCCTCGAAGACCACTCACTTAAAGAATGAAATCTCTTGTTTTACCCAAAAATTCCAAGAGACATTTAGTGAAGCATGGGAACGATTTAAGGAAATACTTAGAGCTTGTCTCCACCACGGATTTACGGCGAGTTAACAAAAATAGATACTTTCTTATCAATGGTTTAAATGAGAATGATCAAGACTCCTTAAATGCCGCGGCGGGTGAAAATCTTTTGAGTAAGACTACTAGAGAGGCTTTAAACATAATTGAGAACAAATCGAAAGTTCGTTATTCACGAAACAAATCAAATGTTTCTAGGATGAATATGAATTCTAGGGAAAGTTCTTGTTAAGAGGGGATGAAAGAATTGATAAGCTTGCAGACCCCCCCCACCAAATTTCGACCACCTCCCCCCCCCCCCCCCCCCCCCCCCCCCCCCCCCCACACCCTCCCACCATTATTGAGATTGTTACTTAAGAAAGTTGTCACATCCAGCCTAGGTGTTTTAAGCGGTTGAGGAATCTTAGTTGTTTACTTGTAGTGGGCCTCATGCTTATTACAATTGTCCTAATACCGATAACAATCAATCTATTGTTTGTGCTGCAACGGGTACTTACAATCAAGTAGCTCCTCTAAACCGTGTTAGCAACCACATGGCACCACCTGGTTTTGCTCCGGTGCAAAACAATGGTCAAAATAGGTATAATCAAAATCAAGGTCAAGGAATCGGGGAAATAATTTTCATGGAAATCAAGGTTTTCAAGCTTAAATTAATCATGCTCCAAATTTTCAAAATCAAGGATTTCAAAACCAACCTTTTCAAGCTCCTAATAATCAAGTTCAATAAGGAGTTCCAAATGAGTTTTCAAATTATATGAAATCTAATGATCAAATGATGAGATACATGCAAAGTCAAATCAACTCGTTAAAAGGAGAATTTAAGAATGAAATTCAAAATACAATGAAGACTCAACAAACCGTCTTGATGAATCAACAAAATGCTTTTCAAAATATGTTAAGTGGATTTCTCCAAAACCAAGCCTCAACTTAGGGTACTCTTCCGAGTAATACTATTCCTAACCCGAAGGGTGAGATGAAAGCAATCACTACTCGAAGTGGTGTTGCTTATGAGGCGACCATTCGATTCTTACTACTCCTTCTCACAATAAAGGCAGTGAACGAGATGACCAAGGAGACAACGGATAAGCGAGCAAATAATTTCTAAGGAATGCTACCCTCTCATCCAACCTCCGGTTAACCCCATTCCTATTCCGAAACCCGATGTTCCGTAAGACTTTACCTAAGCCTAATATTCCATATCCTTCGAGACTTAATGATCAAAAGTTCTGTGAAAAGGCTTCGAATCAAATGGAGAAGATCTTTCAAATCTTTCAAGATTTGCGCTTCGACATTAGCTTCGCGGATGCTTTACTTTTGATGCTAAGATTTGCCCCTATAATTAAGAGTTTGCTCATGAATAAGGACAAGTTGTTTGAATTAGCTAAGATACCGTTGAATGAGAATTATTTGGAGATGCTCCTTAAAAAGCTTCCCAAAAATCTTAGAGATCCCGGCAAGTTTCTTATACCATGTGATTTCCCAAGAATGGATGTATGTCATGCCTTGGCCTATCTTGGCGCGAGCATAAATCTTATGCCTCTTTGCATTTGACGAAAAAAGATTTCCCTGCCCGAATTACCCCCACTCGGATGACTCTAGAGATAGCGGATCGATCCATTACTCGTCTAAAGGAATCGCCAAGAACACGTCTTTTTCAAAGTGGGGAGCTTTTCACTTTCCTACCGAACTTTGTTGTTGATTTTGAAGCCGATCCTCGGGTTCCTCTCATTTTAGGGAGATCCTTCTTGAGGACCGGCCATGCCTTAATTGATGTTTATGGAGAAGAAATAACCCTTCGGGTTAATGACAAAGCCGTGACTTTTAATCTCGATCAAACTACGAGATACTCCTCTACATATGATGATATGTCGGTAAACCGAATTGACGTCATTGATGTTGCTAGTGAGGAGTATGCTCAAGAAGTGTTAGGTTTTTCTAATAATTCTTCGGGTGGCAATCCCACCATGACTTTTGAGCCTATTATTTCCGACTCTTTTCTTTCCTTCACTCCGTTCGAGGAAAGTGACTTCATTTTGGAAGAAATAGAGGCTTTTCTCAAGGATGATTCAATTTCACCGGAAATTGATCATGCCGTTTGTGATCCGGAGGGAGATATTTGCTTAATTGAAAAATTGTTGAATAATGACCCGTTTCAACTCCCTCCGATGAACCTTAAGCAAGTAGAAGTGACTAAGGCAAAATCTTCAATTGAAGAGCCTCCGGAATTAGAATTAAAAGATTTACCATCTCATTTGGAATATGCTTATTTAGAAGGAATCGATAAGTTACCCGTGATTATTGCAAAAGGTTTAAAAGATGATGAAAAAGAAGCCCTCTTAAAGGTGCTTAAATCACATAAACGGGCCATTGCTTGGAAAATCACCGACATCAAGGGTATTGACCCTCGTTTTTATACTCACAAAATCTTGATGGAGGAAGATTATAAACCCACGGTCTAAAGTCAAAGACGGGTTAACCCAAAAATTCACGAGGTAATCAAGAAGGAAGTAATCAAACTTTTTGATGCCGGAATGATTTACCCGATCTTCGACAGCCCGTGGGTAAGTCTCGTGCATTGTGTACCCAAGAAAGGTGGTATAACCGTTGTTGCTAATGAGGACAATGAATTGATTCCAACACGATTAGTTACCGGGTGGAGATTTTGCATTGATTAAAGGAAATTAAATGAAGCTACTCGTAAAAATCATTTTCCATTACCATTTATGGACCAAATGTTAGAAAGATTAGCCGGAAATGAGTTTTATTGTTTTCTAGATGGATTTTTGGGGTATTTTCAAATCCTAATAGATCCCCAAGACCAAGAGAAAACTACTTTCACATGCCCTTATGGAACTTTCGCTTACCGTCGCATGCCCTTTGGCTTGTGTAATGCTCCTGGTACTTTCCAAAGGTGTATGATGGCCATATTCCATGATATGATCGAAAAGACTATGGAAGTTTTTATGGATGATTTCTTGGTTTTTGGGGATATTTTTGCTACTTGCCTCTCCAATTTAGACAAAATGCTAAAAAGGTGTGAAGACATGAATTTAGTTCTAAATTGGGAGAAGTGCCATTTTATGTGTAAAGAAGGAATTGTGTTAGGTCATAAAATATCAAAGTCTGGGATTGAGGTCGATCGAGCAAAAAATGATGTTATAGCTAAGCTCCCTCATCCGACCATAGTAAAAGGTGTTAGGAGTTTCCTAGGTCATGCCGGTTTTTACCGATGATTTATCCAAGACTTTTCCAAGATAGCTATAGCTATGACTCACCTTCTTGAGAAAGAAACACCGTTTGTGTTTTCTAAACATTGTATTGATGCTTTTGAGACTCTTAAAAAGAAGCTTAACGAAGCTTCGATATTAGTTGTCCCCGATTGGAACCTACCTTTCGAACTTATGTGCGATGCTAGTGATTTCGCGATTGGTGCGGTTTTGGGACAATGAAAGATGAAGCATTTTCAGGCTATACATTATGCTAATAAGATAATGACGAAGCTCAAATTCATAACACTCGACGGGAATAAGAATTGCCTTGCCGTAGTTTATGCTTTAGAAAAAGTTTCGGCCATATCTGGTCTTACTCTAAAACAATAGTGTATAACGGATCATCGGCTACTTAAATACCTTCTTAGCTAAACAAGATGCCAAGACCGAGAGTTCTCGGTCGGTTTCTCATCCTTACAAGAGTTTGATATCATTATCCGTGATAAAAAGGGAAGTTTGAATCTCGCAGCCGATCATTTATCTAGACTTGAGAATCCTCATAAGGATGTGTTAGAAAATAAAGACATAAATGCAAATTTTCCTTTAGAAACTCTTGGAGTCTATATATAGTTGGATACCCATGGTTTGCCGATTATGCAAATTTCATGTGTGGGATTTTATCGTCAAAGGGATGCGTACCAACAATAAGAAGCAAATTGTTTAAAGCGACGTTAAACATTCTTTTGGGACGACCCTACCTTTTTCGGATTTGTGCGGATCAAATCATTCGATGTGTGGGCCTTGGCCCAAGAAGCTTTTTATTATCTCCTCAAAAATTGTCTCGAAGGACCCGTCCGAGGGACCTTTTGAGTGACAATCTCACCGCTAAGAAAGTATTTGATGCCGGTTTCTTTTGGCCGACCATATATCGAGATGCCTATACTATGATCAAATATTGTGATACGCGTCAACGTCAAGGCAAGATTTCACAAAGAGATGAAATGAATCAAAACGCTATTCAAGTTTGTGAAATCTTTGATGTATGGGGTATCGATTTTATGGGTCCATTCCCGTCTTCACGAGGGAATAAATACATTCTAGTAGCCGTTGACTACTTATTAAAGTGGGTAGAAGCGAAGGCGCTCCCCACTAATGATGCTCGAGTTGTAGTTAAGTTTTTGAAATCTCTTTTTTTTTTTCCCCTTTTTTTTTTCGCCAGATTATGGAAACACCTAGAAGCTATTATAAGCGATCGTGGGACTATTTTTTGTAATGATAAATTTACTAAGTAATGTCTATAGTATGGTGTCATCTCATCGTTTGACTACTCATTATCTCCCTCAAACGAGTGCCTAAACATAGAACTCGTTTTACAAAGTGTTTAAATTTTTTTAAAGTTATTCACAAGGAGAGCACTATTCCTTTGAATAAAACGCCTCAAATTTCTCTGGTTAATGCAATCACACACGACTTCCCAACTGAAGAACCTGAGTACTCTCTAAGTATGGGGGACGAGCATCTTAGAACTGTTCTGGAAACAGAATTGGACGAAGTAATAAAGTCTAGTGTTGAGAACCTTGTCCCAATCCCAAGTGAGTCCGAGGTTACTTCCGATAATGAAAGTGAGTGTGATGTTCCCGTTAATGATGAATCTTCTCCAATTTTTACGACTTTCTCAAATCCTCTCTTTGATTGTAACGACGATTTCACCTCTAGTGATGACAAGTCACTTTCTAATGAAGACGTTCCGATGGAAAATTTCAAAATTTATTCAAACCCTCTTTTTGATGATGAAGAAATCATTTCTACTAAGATAGATCTGCATTATTTCAATGTCGAATCTAATCTTATCAAATCTTTGCTTAATCGAGATACTTTGATTCATTCTTCTCCTAAGTTTGATTATCTTCTCGAGGAGTTCTCCAGTGAACTCGCTCATATCGATCCAATTCCACCAGGAATTGAGGAAGCCGACTTTGATCTAGAGGAAGAAATCCGTCTTGTTGAGAATTTGTCGTATGATAATTCATCTCCACGACCGCCGAAAGGACTTAATGCGGAAAATGTTGATACGATTATCAAGTCTCCCCCCCCCATCTCCTATCCCCGTCACGGATAGTGACTCTCTTATGAAGGAGATCGATTTATTTCTTGCTTCTGATGACTCGATGCTACCGGGCATTGAGAATGACGATTATGACTCGGAAGGGGATATTCGTTTTCTTGAAGAATTACTTAGCAATGATTCCCCTCCCCTTCCCGAAAATAAGTCATCTAAACTTGATCATTTTAATGATCCGTCATCTTCTCGTCCTCCTCCGAAACCATCAGATGCTGAGGTTTGCTTTGATATTAAGCCCGATAAGGGTGTTGTTACTAACAAAGTGGTGGGTGACATTTCTGAACACGATGTTCTTATGCCTAATCTTTTACCCACCTAACCCACCCTTTGTCCAGTGTTTGACCTTTTGCTCCCGTTTTCATCCGAAAACGAGGACAAAGTGTTCAAGCCTGGTATTCTTTCTTATCTTCTCGTATCTCATCGGGACAAAATTACTTCTGATTTTTCTAAGAACCCGATGATGATGTATGGAGGGGACATCCCTCTCTTGGATGACCCGTATCTCCATTTCAATCCCCCTTGACCAGGTTCAAGTATGGGGGATCGAGTCAGGCTCAAGACTTGGTGAAAAAAAATAAGCGCTTTGTGGGAGGCACCCCATGCTTATCCATCTTTCTTCTTTCTTATTTCTAATGTGATGTGAGGAGGCTTGTACTCTTCCGATTCTTGTTGTTTGTGCTTGTGATTGTTTGCAGGATTAACCTAAAATTTTCTAAAGACTCTCGTGTTCGGTGTTTTGTCCCGATCTACTCGAGCTTCCTAGCCTTTGCTTAACATTAGTTTGGGAAAATCCGATATCCTACATTATTATCGACTAACATCTATCTTTTAGCATACTTGATAAACGGCTTAAGATTTGTTTGATACTTTCTTCACGCTTGGATTATGCATTTGACTTTTTGAGTTCTAGTATGGGTTTTTTTAAAGTCTTAGGCTAGGAAACATTGAGGACAATGTTTAGTTTTAGTATGGGGTAGTATATATTCGATATGATCTTACCTACCTTTGCCCGTTGTTCTCACGTACCCCGTTTTCCCTCCAAAATCTTTAAAAAAATGAAAAAATTTAAATTTTTCAAAAATAAAAAAATGATGAAAAATATGAAAGTAGTTGATAAAAATAATAAGTGTTTTGACACGAATGTAGGTTTTCCGTTGGTGAGAACAAAAGTAAATTTTGACCCGACCGGTTTTATATCTTAGCTTTCTCCTTAACGTAAATAGATTGAAATTTGCTAATCTTTTATACAAGGAGCTATAAAACGCAAGTCTAGCTTGAAAAAGTCAAGACTTTGCAAGTTCCCATAATTCATTTTAAATATGCAAAGATCGATTTATTAGGCTAAGCATTCACAGATTTCTTTATTAGAAATTTTAAATTGTGAAGAACAAGAGATGATAGAGTAGATTATAAGTTTTGATGTTACCCTAGATAGTTGGATTTTCTTTAAGCTCATAAGTGTTAATTGTGGCTTTTTCTCCCATTAGCTTGTTTCATTTTATTTTAATTGTTTAGTAAATAGAGTTGTGCGGTTTTTTGGTTAATAATTAGTTAATGAAATTTTCTTTAGTTCATTTGTGATTAAGTGAGTTAAACACTCAGGAAATAATTATTTGGCATTTACTATATGTATCACAAGGAATAAATTTTTGCTTCTCTTAAAGGAGATTAGGGTAATATGGGGTAAGTAGAATTAATAATGTGAAATTATTAGACTTATTCATTCCTTTAAAGAGCCTTAGGGTATATGGAATGATATTGTTGCTTAATTTTTGTCTTGGTTTGTTTAAGAACGTTTAGGGTATTGGTGCAAAATAGATTCGTCCATTTCTGTCTTATAGAGCTAAGGGGTATATGACATGGAATTGATGCCTTTGCTTAAGTAACCTAATAAAAGCCAAATTTTGGTCGCCTCGATGTGGACTTATTTTGATGACATTTGATCTTTGAACATGGGTAGGAACTAATTATTGCGTTTTTAACCGTTATGCTTTATTTTTGGAATTAATAAGTATCGAAATAAAGCCTTAAAGAGCCTTCGGGTATATGACTTAAATAAAATCTTGAGATACAAAATTAGGAATAAGGGAGGAAAAGTAATGCACAATTAGCTTTTATAAGTAGTGTTAGCATCATAACTTGTATTTTACAATGATCTTGTTTTTAAGCTTGGTTGGAAGAGTGAATGAAGTCGCGGGCTGGACGAGAATTTATCATTTGGTATCTTTTGTGCTTTTTGTTCCGTGATCCTAAAAGTTATCAATGAATAATAAAAGCAATACATTATGTCACACTTGAATAAGTTGTAAGTTGAAAATTATGAAAATCATAAAAATGGAAAAACTTTGAAAAACGGGTAAGCAAGGTGTTTTAAAACTTGTGATTTCTTAACTTTTCCCACAAAAGACTTTGCTACTTTTCAAAGGATTAGTTTGGGGAGGTTTTGGAGTATTTGGTTTTAGAGCATATAACATTGTGTGAGGACACGACAATCACTTAGTTTAGGGAATTTTGATATGTGAGAAATCACATATCCATTTTATACTAAAAATGACCCTAAAATGATAAAATGTGCATAATTATGCTTGTATATGTGTATTTTGTCTTTTGTGAATGTATAGGTACGGATATTACAAATATCACAAGAAAAGAGCAAAAATCGAACATGAGACTGATGGAGTACAAGAGCCGGGAATTATCAAGCTTTGGTAAACAAAAGTCAACCATGGTCAAACATTGGTCAACCCACAAGACGACAAAACCTTGAAATACCAAGAGAATCCTTATTGTTAAATCATTTTCACTAAAGGTCTTTAAACATTAACATCGTTAGTCCTTTACTAAATAACTAACAGTCGTTAAGTCCCAAATATATAACCTTTAACCTTTGAACCGTAGCCTAAAAAAATAACCCACAACCCAATTTCCCTTTAAATGACCCGAGTCCAAGTCAACTAAGCTTAAACTAAGTTAAACATCAAAACGAATAGAAATGGGGGGCGGGAAAAGTAGTTTTTACTGTTCACCATCTTCCCCAAATCACCATGCTCAAATTAACTTAATTAAAGTATAATTAACCCTTCTAGATACTCGATTGACGTGGCAACGAAGATGTAGGTAACAAGCCCCTGCTCAGGCAAATCTTTAAAGTCACCAAAGGAATGAATGGGCTAAACGTTTATCAAGGGATGACACTGCGTACTCAAAGGAACACAACAAAGCCAAGGGATTCTACACTGAAATCAATGCAAAGAAGCACAAAACTTCCAAAGATTTGGATTGCCCACGATGGCAATCTAGTTGTGCAATCATTCTCATCCAATAGGCCACAAATCGAGATTAATGATTGAAAGAAATCAGGTTGAGATCAATAGGAGGTCTACAGGACCTAGAACATTCCCCTCTTGCCTATATAAGGAGCTCACCACTCACTCACAGAGCTTATCTAGTTTTTTAGCAAGTAGTGTAGCTTATCAATGTATTTTTAGCTTATTAGTAATTTTAGCTTATTGTAGTTTCTTTAAATGTAATTCTCCTTTCATAAAGCATGTATTCAGTCTGTTATAATCAATAAAATTTAGTTTATAAATTGTTCAATCGTTAATTCATGATTTCACTTTAAAAGCATATGGTTAAATAAGCTCTCTTAAGCTCTTTTAAGCTCAATAAGCTGTCAAATACACTTTTAGTTAGTGTAATCTCAGTTAAGCTCTCAAAGCTTAAACTGAGTGTTGTTACTTAAATTACACTCACTTATTTACCTCGGCTTTGAAATGAAGGGAAACTTAGAAATGTGGGTTTCAAGCCACACACCAGCTTATCCTATGATAAGCTGGAGCTTGTTGATTAGCTCATAAGAGCATTTTGAAAGCCTTGTTTGAGCAAAGGCAGTTGTAAGTCCTCATTTTCATTTTATAGTTTTAACTTGCATTTTAGCTTAATCCAGCTTAATTTTAGCTTATAGCTGTTTAATTTAGCTTAATAGTGCTTATTGTAGTTGTTTAATGCTTATTGTGTTCTATTGTTAGTAAGTCTTAGTTTTCAGTATTTGTTAATTTTCAGTCATAAAATCTAAACATAGTAGGATAGTTTAGTAGCTTATTGTTCTAGCTTATTTGATTTTTAAGAATGGTACATTAGGTCTGTTATAAGCTATCCAATATCTAGTATTTGAGTTTCAAGCCTTAATTCTTAATCATATAAGCTAAATATGAGTTTGGTTACTTTAAAGAGGTGTTTGGCATTAGACAGCACTAACTTGAGTTAGTGCTGTCAAAGGTCTTTTGGTCCTTTGAATCAATTTTAAACTTCATATTTAGGTTTATGAAGATTAGGATTTAAGGTCTCTATTGGTTTAATCAAGTTTTGATTAAAGTAGTAAGTAGTCAATTGAATCTGTTAGCATAGTTAAGGTTCCTAGTGCTTTTTTAAGCTCAAAGCTGGTTTGGTCTAGCTGAATTAATTTCTCATTTTGCTCTTAATTTGGTGTTCAAATGATGATTGAATCAAGTCTTAGGTCTGCATCAAGTTGATTTTAAGTTTTGGTTAGTTTTCATGTCAAATGCATCAGCAGCTAAAAACAGCCAAACTGCATCTTTCAATTCAAAATTGAAGTTAGTAATAGTAAGAATTAGCTTTTCAAAATAAGTATACAAGTAGTTTGTAGGCCAATATTAATCTGTTTGAGCTTATTTCAAGTTAACTAGCTTATTTAGTCATCTGTTTTTAAGCCTACGTTTAGAATTTTGTCTTTAAAAAACCAAAAACAAAACTCAGCTTGTACTGAGCCCAACAGCTTATTTCATCTAGCTTTTTCTTAGTCTTGTTGAATTTCAAAATAATTTTCAAGAGTTGTTTCATGTAGCTTATAGTCCAAGCTTTCTAGAAATAAAAGTCTCATAGCCATAAGTATCTATTTGCTTAGTTAAAAATAAGCTCAAAGTTGCTTGTTTGTCTGTTTGGTAACCAGATTTGTGCAAAAAGCTCATTTGACTTTTTCAGCTTATTGCTTATTACTTAAGCTCAAATTTGGTTATAATTTGCTAAATAATAGGGTAATAGTAGCTTATTTTGTTAAGGTTTGAACTTATTTTAGTTTGCTTAAGTTTTGAAAAAGACCAAAAAGAAGTTTAGTGTTGTCTGTCTGTTTTATAAGCCCTTTTACAGCTTATTAAGTAGTTTTTATAAAAGTTGTTTTCACAAAAGTTGTTAGTTTCAAGCTGTTTTATAAGATTTTCCAAAAAGTTTTGAAAAAAAAATGCAAAAAGTTAAGCCATGGGGTTCGAACCCATGACCTAACTCTTAACACATACTCGTCCTACAAACACACACACTAACCACCAGCACCAGTAGGTCTATCTGTCATGATAGCCCTACATTAATCTTTTATACACATTTTCATTTTCTATTTTTCTAAAAAAAGCCGTAGCTTATTTTTAGCTTTTTAGGGCTTTTTGAGCTAGCTTATTTTGAGTTAGCATTTTTATAAAATCAGTCTTACCTTTATCAACTTTTAGTAATTTTCCTAGAAATTTTAGAGTTAATTTTGTATTTTTAATCATTTTATTTTCATTAAAAACTTTAAAAATTCATAAAAAAAATAGAAAATAATCAAAAAAATAAAATTCTTTTTTATAAAATTTACTTTTATCATAATTTAGGTTTAGAAATTAAATTTGCATTCGTAGGTCTTAAGTTTAGCATACTTGCTTATTTGTCGCGTTTCTTAAAATCCCGTTAACGTTTTTGTGCATTTTTATTGTAGTTGATTTTAATGAGCCCTTTAATTGTTCACTAGTAGGTTTTAGTTTAAATTTGCGTTTGTAGATCTTTAATTTGATTTTTCTTTATTCCCGTTAATGTTTTTAGGTTTTAATTGTTTACTTGCTTAGTTATTTACCTTCTTTTATATGTTTTATGTGTTTTTAATTGTAGAAATAGTTATCAACAAAATCTGTGAAAACCAATTCAAATCATTGTTTTCAAATAAAATCGAATTCTTAATTCATTACTCTTTGGGTATAACAACGGACCGGTGACAATTTACAGGTTTACGTACGGATATTTTTGTCGTAGAGTTTACTTTTAATCTTTGTCCTCAAGGATTTCTAGTGAATTTCTTTATACTTTAGTATTATACGTATATATATAATTTGTTAACAACAGGTCGTGAGCCCATATGCTCAAAAATATGTATACTAAGCTTAAAAATAAGTAATAAGCTACGTATCGCATTTTGGTTTTCACCATAGCTATTATATTAGTCCACAAAATATGGCATACATAGGATAATAACAGAAAATTCCCTTCTTGTATTTCCTATGGATGTCGTGAGCTAATAAGCTCAAAATAAGCTTATTCGAACCTACAAATAAGCCAAAATAAGCTATATACAAATTAAGCTACATAGCAAACATATGTTTTTCAACCATCACGACCATATCAAAACTAACAAAACCTTATGTTTTCCATTTTTATTTCGAATCCAAAACGCACGCTAAAAAACCTTTTGTAAACTTTTCGCTTTCGATTTTTAACGATCAGGCGTACAACTAAACATCTATGCATACTAGAACCACAAAAGTTTCAAGTTAAAAATAAATTGAAAGACTTACAAAAAATGGTCTTCAATAATATAAATTTCGACCCGAAGGACAACTAAGCGTTGTTTTAATGGACTAACACCGAACACTTGAATCATCCTAAGTATCACCAATCTTCATGTTTTTGATCAAAATTTTGAAAATAAAACTTGTATGTGTGTGTTTGAGTTCGGACGAACCAAAGAGAGGAGAAAAGACAGAAGTGTGTGTGAAGTTGTAAATGAAAAATGTGTCGAGTTAGGATGTCCCAAAATGAATATAAGCCAAGGATTGTATAGTAAAAAAGGACCAAGCCCCTAAAAAGAAGCCATTTTGTCTCCCAAGGGGTCTAGTCCCCGCGGTCAAGGAATCCTAGGAGGTTTGGGTCTTTGTTTTTGTGTCAGGAAATCACTTAAAAGCTTGTAAAACTTGACCGTAAAATATTCCCCAAAGTTACTTAGCATTTTTATTCACTTTAAAAATGTTTTTCCAATAACTTAGAGTATTTACTTGACATATTTTCATATTAGGCTTCAAAAAACTCATTAGGACAGTAACGGGTGTGTTGGGACTCGTCTTTCGGCATTTCTCAGAAATTCTGGGTCCAACACCCGAAACGCACATAGAATAATAGTGGTCCTCCATATGGCTTTTTTATACACCAATAAACCATAAAATGCTTCTTTCGCTTAAATCATCTCCATCTACACGGTACATATTCATAACTAACAAAATGTCAAATAGTCAAAGGGACTAAATTTAGGAAACATTCAAAAATATGAAAAGGGCTAGGGGGTACCCACCAGCTTGATTCATTAGTTGGATCGGGATTGATTATAGGTTTGCATATGAAACCCGATGGTCTATGCAGTAGGAGCCTCATCAACATCAGAGTCAAAAGCATCACATTAAATTAATCAGCTCTAAAGACATTTTTCCTCGTTGGTGCCAAGTCTCGTACTTGTGCCGCATCAACATCATCAATGAACATGTTAGTCTTGTACACTGCAATAAACAACAACTGCTCTTCGATCCAAAACACTCCATGCTCCTAAGAACACACCAAACAAACCATAAAACACCTTCTTTCCATGCATACAGAAACATTTGTCTTTAAAGTATTCTGAATTATGTGGTCGCTTTGGGTGAGTGCATTGTCTTGCTATGGGCCCGACTTCATTCTAATTATAACACTTAATATGCTTTGCTTGACCAGGATTTGTATTGCCAACTCTGTTCTGAGCTCCCTCATTTCCAGCTACAACTGCTCCCCAAACATTCTGAACTACAACCCTACCGTTTTGAAATGTAGCTTGGTTCCTTGTATTAGATAAAGTTCGGAGTTGATTGTTGGTTTGATGAAGGTGTGTTTGTTGGATTGGAGCGACAAGTGGGCAACTAGTTTGGTTAAGTTTTCAAATCAGTCACTCAGGGTTGGGTAAATCCTGAATCAGGTGGTATCATGATCAGCTAAATTGTGGTTTGATGATAACTTGTAGACTGTGGCAGTTTGTGAAATAGCTGATTGTGTAGGGTACTGTTGAGATGAAACATTTGCTACAAAGGCAAGAGGATCAATAACATGTTGATTGTATCTTTCCAGACTATTCCTGTTCTCATAAGCATGTGCTCGTGTTGCTTTCAATGTAAGCTTAACAGTTGGATCATAGTTAGATGTTTTCATTCTCAGTTAAGTTTAACTGCCCATCACGAATCTACACCATTTTTTTTTTTCAAGCAGCATTTGTTCACAAAAACTTTGAGTTAAGCTACATTTTGGGCATAGTCATCTTGATGCTTCGCATGTCGTTAATGAGCTTTATAAACCTGACATAGTATTCGTGAATGGTTTCTCCTTTGTTCTAACTGAAGTGTTTAAAGTCATCGTATAGCTGTGATTCACGTTTATCTTTTGTTAACTCGTAAATCTTCCAAGAGCATATTTTCATTATCCCAAATGTCTTTGGCGTCAATGTAATGATTAATGAGTGTGTAGATGTCTTTTGGTAAGCCTTGAAGTAGGATATTCATTGCATGAATGTCAGCTTTAAACCTCTCCTTTTCTTTCTTTTTTTTTATATATTTTTGGTGTAAGGTCAGCATAGACTTTCTATCCTTATTCTGGTCTAGATGAAGTGCACCTTCAGCAGTGTTCTCTGAACTTTCCCCTATCTTAAATGGACCTTCATCAATGACTTAGTTGTTTACCTCATTATCTTTCTAGACAGTTACAAACGAATACATTGTTGCATGACTCAAAGTTAGTCCTTATTCAAGCATTGGTGGGTGGGTATAGAACCGGGCAACACTCTGATTTCCATCAGAAAGATTAGCATCAGATTTTGATTGTGAAATTGTAAACCCCCAATTGGGTCGCAACGGAATAAGGGTCCGGGGCATGTTACTTCTCAGATCAATACAACAAGATAATATAAGAACGACCAAAAAGTCGTTTAAAAACTGATTTACATTGGAATTTAGTAAAGTATGTGTTACAAAAGCCCGAATGCTTTAATTGTTTACTTGTTTTATTACAAAGATTTCCAGCCCAAAACAGATACACTAAATGTAATGCGGACTAAATCTTTAATGCATGAAACCAATGTATCCTTCGCACCTCGTGCTTTAATGACCTCCTGAAAAACATTGCATTTAAAAACTTCAACATAAAGTTGGTGAATTTTCATAGGTTTATGTAAATGTATATGCAGGACCGCAAGACTTTCCCAATGATAATGCACGATGCAGACATCACAAAATGTATTTACGTTTAACTATCTCATGACACCGAAGCTCGAAATAATTGAATACAATATAGAAATATTGCCTCCATTGCCGTGATGATGTGCAAACCGTAACATCAGTATCCGACATGATATAGGTCGATTACAGTGATAGCTAGTCACCCGAACGGGATGAGTCAATCCCAAGAATAGATCTATCTATAATCATTCGCGCTCACATTCCAGTAATTGACAGTTCATGATTCATGGGCATAGTGGGTTATCGTATTAGGCAAAAGGTAATCATGATAAAATATAACACTTGCGTCCAATTTGTAAACATGCATATGTTTCTGACCCAAAACTTGTAATTTAATATTGTAAAAACTGGGGCTATGAACTCACTTGAGTTGGTAGACTGATATGGATTATCCCAAGTCAAAACGCATCACAGCTACGCCCAAATGCAACCTAGTTAATTATAGGTCAAATTCAGTATTCAAGCACGTTGTCTAACAAAAACTATATATAATCCTATATAGTTATATCGTATACTATCGTTCGGGCTTCATAATTGAAGAGGGTCATGACATGACGTACGAGGAGATAAGGACACTCTTAAAAAAAAAAACCGTAATCAACAAATAGGAATACGCATCCGAAGAAGCCTCATTATGAAAATTCCTATATCTATAGCACTCTCGATAAAACTAATTATTTAATATATATATATATATATATATTATATATATAATTTATATATATATTATATATATATTTTTATATATATATGTATTAAGTCTATCACATCTATTTGTTTTAGGTGAACTCGTCATTATATAGTAAAAAACGTATATAATTACGCCTTTAGTAAAAATGACTAACTTTGTCGTTTTAAGCCTGTTTTTCTCGCGATTCTTTACGCCACGCTTTTTGTATTAAGTCGGTGATCATAAAATCACAATTTTAGGTTTTTGAGATTCTTGTTTATGATAGTGTTTTTACTGTTCATAACTGCTATATAATCGTTTTTATATTTTAATTAACGTAAACCCGTTTTTGTCGTTATCTGTATTCGTTACAGCTCCGTTTTTAGCGATTCTTTCGAAACGACGTTCTCGTAATTGAAAGTTTTTATCATATTATTGATGTTTATATAGTATAAGTTTCTGTGAGTGAATTAGTATTTTATAAAAATTGTTTTATAAAAGTATTAAACTATCATAACTTGTAATTTGCGTATCTTTTGTTATTAATCGGTTTTTGAGTTCTTTATGACCCATCAATCCTATGCTTGTGAAATGTTAGTCTTTTATTAAAATCATTTAAAAAATATATGTAAATTTCGATTTACAAACAGCCCCGAAGATATTTTTTTCCCAAAAATGTGTTTTAAAACTTGTTTTTTTGACTTTTAGCTTTTTCATTGTTACAAACCCATTAGAAACCTTAATTATCTTATGTCTTACTATATAGAGTACATTATAGGTCATGTTTTGTTCATGTGAGTTCCAAGATAACAAGTTTAATTTGGGGGGGGTTATTTACCATTTTCACTTGTAACTCTTAAGTTGGATCTTTTGAAACCCTAATTTTGCACTAAAACATGTTTATACTTAACCAACCATGTTAAAAAACAACTTTACATTCCTTTAACTTAATATTATTAATCATATGACATGTAAATAAGTGTAAAAAACTGATTCATAAGTAAATATTTCATTTTACATATTCAAAAGTAGCTTAAATGGTGATTTAGCTAAATATAACATATGAACACATAAAATCTTAGTTATGAAATGAAAAAATGATTAAGCTTCTATATATAACCTTGTTGTGTATGATTAGAGATGAGAAAACATTCACACCCTTGGATTAACAACCTTGGCTTGAAATATAAGGTGAAAAAACTTCGCCCCCCCCCCCCCCCCCCCCCCCCCCCCCCCCCCCCCCCCCCCCCCCCCCCCCCCCCCCCCCCCCCCCCCCCCCCCCCCCCCCCCCACCCCCAAACAAACCCCCCCCCCCCCCCCCACCCCCCTCCCCCCCCCCCCCCCCCCCCCCACCTAATTTTCCAGTAAACCCTTTCTTCCTTTTCTTGATTCCTTCCTTGCAAATGGTTAACCAACTTGTGAAACCCCCTTTGAAAAACCTTAGATATGATGTGTTGGTTTTTTGCTTGTATAATGATAGAAAATCAAGCTATGGATTTTGTTTGGCAAGGTTTTTGAGCCGTGGGGTATAATAGAGAGAAAGGAGAGATTTTCCAAAACCCTAATCTTGCAATATCTTGATAAAACCTTTTCAAAGCTTAACCAACCCTTCAATTCTTCTTAGAATACCTTAAGTATGATGTGTGTATGCTTGTATGATGATAGAAAATCAAGCTATGGATTGAGTATTATGGTGGTTTGATGCCGTGGCTATTGTAAGAGAGAAAGGGAGAGATTTTTCTTGTTTACACTTTGGAAAATGGAAGATGTGTGTTTACTTGCTAGCTTAGGCATTATATACTTGACCAAGGACTCAAGGAAGGCCTCAAGGAAGGTTCCTAGGGCAATTGGTCAAGTGCATGTGAAGGTGTAAGGCTTTGTTCCCTTGATATTCATAATATCTAGATATTTAGGAGAGTAGTCATGCAAACAAGATATTACTTGGTCCTATCACTTGAAATCCGGCCACATACACATATATGTGATGTTATATTGATTATTTTGTGTATTGGGTATAATCGTGGGTATTCGTTTAAGCGTAGTTAGGTTTTGGTGCTTCCGGGAATGCCGAAACGCATTTTATCGCGAAACGTAAGCATTTTACGTAACCAATAAAAATAAGATGAACAAAGTTGATAATTATCCTCATAATAATCATTTAACACTTGCTTGATGTAAACGTTTAATCGTTTAATGCCCGTTTACATTGAATGATCATTTTTAGTTTACGCGATTTAGCTTAACGATTACGATTTAAGAGCAAACGCGTAAAACCCTAAAAATAAATTGTGAATTACATAATGTCGTACAATGACCTAAAACACGAGGTGTTATAGTCTTCCCCCGTTAAATGAGCCTTGTCCTCAAGGCTTATGACACGGCACTTGACGACGGTGCGGTCTTGGTGAAAAGGTGTGGATATTTCTTCTTGAATTGATCTTCACGTTCCCATGTAAACTCAGGACCTCGCCTAGAGTTCCATCGAACCTTGACAATTGGGACACGGCTTCGCCTCAATTGTTTGACTTCGCGATCCATGATTTCTACAGGCTCTTCAACAAAATGGGAGCTTGTCATCCACTTGGAGTCCTTCCAACGGAACGACTAATGGATCGTTAGAATAACATTTCTTCAAGTTGGATACTAAACGTATTGTGTACCCGAGCTACAGCTCTTGAGTGAAGCTCAAGCTGTAATCAACGAACCAACCTTTTTCAACACCTTGAAAGGTCCGACATATCTGGGGTTTAACTTCCCCTGTTTGCCAAAACGTACGATGTTGATCCCACGCCTTGATCGATTCTTTATCTTGTAAAGAGTATGTTACCTTGGATGAATCCAAAATAACAATGGTAGAAACTTTGTGTGTATATCAAAGAGTATGCGGAATCTACTCTTTAATACTCTAGAGAAGTTTATTAATGGAACAGTAATGACCAAAACAAACAATGAACACTAAACACACTGCTTCAATATTATTAGAATAATATGAGTACTCTTGAAGTACTGGGGTTACAAACCTTGAAGCTATTACAAATTTTCTTTCTAAGTATTTCTATCACTTGAAAAGTATATCTATTCTAAAACTTAGGATCTCTTTTTATAGAACACGATAGGAGTCCTTTACATACAAAGATAACAGCCTATCTTATAGGATCATTTCAATTCAAAATATAAACATTCCGAAATAAATTTCGCCCATGTCATCCCTTATCTCTAATACAGAGCATCTTGACCATCACATACTAACTTTTTCTACTAGCAGTATTAATTAACACTGGCAGTACTAATTTTGTACTGGCAGTACTAACTCCTTTAGTACTGTTGGCAGTATTAAGTCTTGTGAAGATTTATTCCTAACAATCCTCCCCTAAACTTGTGATTGTCCTTCAAATCATCAAGTTTCTTCTGAATAAAATCTTCTAGTCTTCTTCCTCTCTGATATTCTTCACATTTCTGTCACTTCTGCACGTTGATATCTTATAAGACCTTATGAGTCAAATGCCTGTGAACTCTCATGATCTACCTCCAATCTTCTACTCAACATCTTTGTCAACATCTCTTGGCTTAAAGGATACTTCTTCTCTGTCAACATATGAATTGCTAATCCATTTTCCATCAACAAAATATAAATACCACAAAAATCACATTGTCTCTAACTTAAAAGATTGTATTCATGCCGATCTTTCCAAATCTCATCATCTTCATCAGGCTCAAACAAATTATGTAAATCTCCCCAAAGCATTAGATCAAATCCTTCTCGTCTTGAAGTACTATATCTTTCCTTACTAATCTATAATTCTTCTACATCCAATCATCAAAATCTTTCAAGCATCTCATAGTAATCTTAACTCTTTGAACTTCCATCTCCTCTGAATACTTGATAGTACATGAAAGTCTCTGTCAAAACATAATTCTTCCAATCCACAATGGAACTTTGTAAGATATAGATCAATCTCAATATGCAACTCTTCTCTTGGTATGATGTCTAATATTCCTTTGAGTTTCTTCTTCTCAGCATCTTCCCATCTTTTATCTCTTCCTCATCTTTTTCAAGGAATTGACTTGTCTTTCTCCTTTGCTATCTAGTTTCTTTAGCCCATATCATCTTTCTTCCATCTTTTCAGGCAGACTTCAAACTTTTCAGGAGACCTTCTTAGGAGATTTTTTGCTTTCCCACTTCCGCATGCTCTGCATCATAGGCTCAATATTTTGATAAAAATCCTAAATTCTTCTTTCCAAAGATTTGCTTTATGTCATTGTAAGACATTCCCTTGAAGTCACTGATCTTGAAGTTCCCTTGATTCTTCAAATATTTGATCATATTTCTTCTTGCTTGAGCAATTGTCTTTGGCTTCATTTTTAGAGAATGATATCTGATAACTGAAGGATCATTCCAATCAATCTTCTTAGTAGACTTAGCTTCATCCATAGCACTTTTCCTTCTTCTCATCTCACTGTTCCATCAATCCTCAATCTCTAGCTAAATTTGAGCTCTTTTGATCCTACATCCATTATGCTCTTTAAGGTCTGATTGCTTCAGCATAACTTAACCTTTCCTTGTTCAAAGGTCCTTCTTATATTTTCTTCTTTAAGTCTCTTCCCTATCATTATGACTTTTCCCCTTATCTTGTCCTTGACCTTTTCTCTGCACTTTGATAACAACCCCTTCTTTGTAGGTAACAGATTTCCTCTAGAGTACTAAGACTTACCTCAGCAGGTACAACTATTGGAACACTTCACTAGCAGTACCTTTCTTTGCACGCAGCAGTACAACTTCATCACTTGCTTTTTCACTGCCCTCATTGTTCTGAATGACTTCAGTTGGAGTCACTTCTTGAATAAATATTTCAGTGTCAGTACTTGCTTTTTTCTTAAACCTCTGCACTAGATAACTTCCTCCCCTATTTGGAAGAATCATCTTCAAAGACTTCATCATCTGAAAGACACCCCTATCTTACTCCTTGCTTTCCAACATAAGCTGAGACTCTAGCTTCTGACTTGAGAATAAGCTTAGTATAAGCAAAACAGTAGGTTTTTTCTTATGTCTCATCGAAGTCAGCCTCCAAACTCCAATCCTGTCAGAAAGTGTTGTAACCAAAGTCATCAATTCTTGAAGTTTCAAGCTACTCTAATCACTTCCATGTGTGTGAACAGCATGGAAAGTGTAGTATCATGTGGTGTAGGAAATGTGGGGTTCTGCTTTAGGGTGATGGAGTGTATGGGTGATTGTTGTGTTGGTGATGGTTTGTGTAGGTGGGATGATGTATGAGCAGGGGTAGGTTCATGTGACAGGTTGAACGATGTAGGGAAGTGAAGATGTGTTTCTAGAAGGTGAAGGGGAAGGTTCAGTAACATCTAACATAGTGGAGAATAGAGCAACCTCTTGGCCTGAAAAACCCTTTGTAGGCCTCTTCATATTGTTAAACACCTTCATACTAAGAGATAGAGCAGGATATATTCAAGAGTGTTGATGCGAGATGGATCGATACTCTGCATTAGACTCTGGAAACACATGATCTGACGTGACACACTAGGGTACCCGATATTATTTATTCTCCAACAACTACCTGTGAGCGATACACTCTAATAAACGACATCCTTAGACAGCTACCATCGTGTAGATGCATGACACAGAGCACATCCTACAGTCTCGCGACATCTCAAACTAATATTCCTACGAGTCGGCTACCGCTAATCTCATAACCACACGAACGACAGCAGTGTCATACGATCATTACTACTGAGAACTGCTGTTCCTCATATCGCGCGGTCAATCTTCTAATATAAGGCTCTACACTCATCCCATCGAAGATAGTAGTTATCTCACCAACGATATGACAGCAGACACATCCATCCTAACATGAGACATTAAGAACAGAGTATCGATACGTCATAAGCTCCGAGTGTTACCTCTTGTCTGACACACAGATCTTCTCCGTGCTTCCATGAGTCCTGTAGATAGCCTTACACTACCATATATCATGCTTCTAATTGTCGATCATAGACGTACACACAGTCACCTAGAGTGTATCGAGAGAGGTACACTTCAGACGTACTATGCACACCGAGAGCATCTTAGACTTCTCGTATGCTCCAATCCTTTGACGCTGTATACTTACTGTCTACATCAGATACACTTTTGTGACCAGGCTAGTCTGTCTGATTGAAGCTATTAAACATCAGCAGTAGGCAGAGCAAGATCTTTCACTGTCGCTCATCATTCTCTCTTGCAGCAGAAGCCTCAATAGAGACCTCCAAAATTGTTGATATAGGAGGTGTGCGTATACACTAGAAGCGCATCTGAGAGCGGCGGAGGAAGTGAGGATTAGATTTTGAGTGATGAGTGAGCGAACAATGTAGACACTTCTCTATTTTGAAATACGATGATCTGATGAAACCCCTGAACTGACCGGAATGATTTTATCCAAGAACAGCTTGACGCTGAGCACGTTTATAGTTAGTCGAGATGAACTTTATGACTCTGTACAATGGTGGACTATGACTACTATACGAATAGGGAATATCACTAGATACAGACTCTTAAGTAGAGAGTATAGAGGAGCTATAACTATAGGTATTGAGTGGGATGGTTAGACTAAGTGACTCTACGGAGGGTAACATGGATTGAGATTGAGGTGATGTGCATCAGTCTGAGTATGTGAGGACTCAGTGACAACTTTATTTAGAACATACATCTAGCAATCTCTCTATAGTACTGTCTACGAGAGAGACACACGATATCTCTAGATAGTAGTTGAATTGGGTACTAAATGGGGCGTGTGTGTTACGTTTGCGAGAATTCTGAGTCGTCTGGAGTGACTGGGCAAGTGAGTTAGCTCATCCTCAGAGCGATAGTAGTAACATGACTTATCTTGGCTGTATTGTATTGGTGCTAGGAGTTTGAGACTCTATCTCATGCGAGGATGAGTGAGGATGAGGTAAGTGATGAGGGGCATGAATTCTACGTTACTGGCGTGTGCGAGTGTGTTTTTTTATAAATTATAAATTGATTTGGGACTGTACTCTGTTGTTTAGGATAGATGCTTGGTTCTGTTGGTATATAATTGTTATCTTCATTTGGAGAATGAATAGCTTAAGTCAGGTGTAGTTCATTTATTGAAGTATGTTTAGATTCGATAGGTGAGATTTGTCGGCACATAGTCAGATTCTTCGCACAGCGTCTTGTAGATGTCAATAGGAAAGCACTCACATGACGCACAGTACGTGAGATTTTCGTGGTTTCATATTATTATACAGTAATTTGGTGATGCATGTATCTCTGTGTGTAACTTCTCTGATGTGATTGTGAGTCAGAGCATCTAGATATCTGAGAGGATACGATGTGACGTGAGTGAGTTTGCGTGTATATGGTGACACTGGGCACGATCACCGGTCTGCGATTGGTACAAGTCGTATGATGCTAGGGCACATACACGCACTGGTTACTTAGCTATCATATATTAGATAGTTATTTTGGTGAGATATTTAATATAGGGTGTATGTTGATAATATAAATATTTTAGTGTTGTGTTTGAAAAATAAAATGAATTAATAATTTGTATGTGATTTAACTAGTGAATGTGATTGGTATAGACTGTGATTAATGAGAAACAGGTGAAATGTTTAACTGATTGTTTTTGAGTAAACTATAAAATATAAAAGATTGGTAGAGGATTTTAAAAATAGAGGTTTGGGCCTTTAGGAATAATGGCTCTAGTGAATAGTAACGTATTCAAGTGTAGGTTAATTATATGGAGATGTGAGTATTTGCATGACTTACACTTATGATATATTGCGAGTAACATTCAGCTGATAAAGTCTGAGCATTATGTATATCAGACTCACAAACAGATTAGTAAGACCAATTGTTGAGGTGAACTGAGTGTGACCATTTTAACTACAAACATATAGTGGTTGACTTCCTATCAAGTGAAGCTCCAGCATAGTCACTATCAGTGTAAGCAACCAACTCCAATGGAGAATCCTTAAAATACCAAAGACCTAGAGATGGTTTGCCTTTAAGGTATCTAAAGATTCGTTTGACAGCTAAAAGATGGGAAGTTTTTGGGGAAACCTGAAACCTTGCACGTGCACAGACTGCAAACATGATATTTGGTCTGGATGCTATAAGATACATCAAAGATCCAATCATAGACCTATAAAGATGTTCATCAACATCATCAGCATCTCCATCTTTGACCAAAGGCTTTTCCAAATCTGTGGGAGTAGAGGCAGACTTTATATCTGAGTAGTTGAACTTTCTCAAAATTTCATGGACATATTTATCTTGACTGATAAAGATGCCTTTCTTTCTCTGTTGGACCTGCAATCCCAAAAAGAAGGTGAGTTCTCCCATAGAACTCATCTGAAACTTATCCTTCATAAGCTTCTCAAACTCATCACACAGCTCCTTCTTGGTAGATCCAAAAATAATGTCATATACATAATTTTAAACAAGCAAGATATGCCATTTGACCTTTGATGAATAGAGTTTGATCAATCGTCCTCTTTGAAATCCAATCTCAAAAGAATAAGTGGCTCAATGAGGACCATACCAAGCTCTGGGTGCTTGATGAAGTCCATATAGTGCTTTCACAACTTTATAAACTTTATCAGGATGGTCAGGATCTTCCAAAACCTAGAGGGTTGTACATACAAACACCTCCTCTTCAATTTGTGCACCATAACACACACAAGCACTTTTGACATCCATTTGGTAGACTGTAAAACCCATATAAGAAGCATAAGCCAGGAATATTCTTATTGCCTCAATTCTAGCCACTGGAGCAAAGACTTCATCATAGTCAATGCCCTCTTCTTGAGTATGTCCTTGGGCAACAAGTCTTGCTTTGTTCCTGATGACTATTCCCCTTTCATCTTTCTTGTTTCTGTAGACCACTTTGTACCAATAGCTCTATGACCTGTAGGTAAGTCTACAAGAGCCCATACATTTGCAGTTTTCAACTATAGGAGTTCCTCTGTATTGCTCTACCCAGGCAGGAAGGGGGGGGGGGGGGGGGGGGGGGGGGGGGGAAGATCACACACACACGCTTTTCTACACGCCTGCTTCTCTATCTCTTAGATCTCTTTTCTGCGAGAACAGAGAGCGGCGCTCCTCTCTCATCCTCTCTCACACGACGCCTAATATCATATCATATACAACCATCATTTAAACTCTTCTACAACACAGCCTTCGACTCATGCATAGATTACCCAGACGATGTCCATCTTTCCTCTCATATATGGACACTAAAACCCTAGTTTCAGAAGTAAGAGTTGTCATTCTTCTAGTTTGAACAAGACTGCACCATCTCCATTACTTGATCAATGGGTGTTACTTTGTAAACTCTTGTATGAGGAGATGGTAAGAATTCATAAGATACGGATGAAAGATTCCCAATTCAATTTCTTGTTCCTACCACTTTGTTCTTCAGAATGTAGGAATTTCCCATCAAGTCTCAGGAGTAGCCAGTACTAACTTCATGACAACATACTAACTTTCTCTACTACCAAGTATTAACTTTCTGGACTGGCAGTATTAACTTGTACGATCTCTCTTACCCCCGCTTACCATTATTACACACAAACGCAATCATTCATGAGTCCCATTTTGGATCTTGTAATTGAGCATCAGCAAACACATCTGGTAAGCATCATCCAAATATGAAGCCTTCCAAATTGGCGATGACAATACAATCTTGATTTTCTTGATCTTTTGAGAAGATGTACTAGACTCCAAAACACACACATGGATACCTGCAAAATCAGAACGTCCCTGCAACCACTGGGAACATAATTCATTTGATTGGGTTGTAGAGAATTATAGATCAAACAACCACTTGGACATTTTCTCTAACATAGGTTTATTCTCAAAGGACCCAACATGCAAGTTTTCCTGAGAATCTTTAATCCCATGTGTTCTAATGATGAGTATCCATCTCACCTCAAACATCTTAGTGCGCTAGTCTACTATTGCGCCTACACACTAACAAACATCGATCAACCTCACTCATCTATAAACTCTAATTTCCATCCTTATCTAAGGAGATTGAGAATATTAAACATGAACATCCAACAGTTTCATGAATCCTATAGCTGGTTAATACCTTCTAAAGAGTTTCATAAAGGAGTCTTGTTATGAGGCTTGACTATTAAGACCCTATTCTGTACATAGCAAGCAGTAGAAACAGCTTCTGCCCAAAATGTTGTAGGTAACTTAGAGTCAGCTAACATTGTTCTAGCAGCCTCAATGAGTGTCCTATTCTTCCTTTCAGCTACACCATTTTGCTGAGGTGTCCTAGCTACACTATATTCTCTTTTAATACCTTTTTCCCTACAGAACTCATCCATCACTTTGTTTTTAAACTCTGTCCCATTATCACTTCTGATTATCTTCACTTTCTTATCCACTAGATTTTCTATCTCTTTTATGAAGTTTTTAAGGATCTCAGTTGTTTCATCCTTAGTTTTTAAAAAGAAAACCCATGAAAATCTACTATAATCATCAGTGACTACTAAGCAGTACTTTTTATGCATAAGACTACTAACAAAAGTTGGACCAAAGAGATCCATATGCAGCATAAACAATGGCTTAGTAATGGGACTAAAGGCCTTAGTCTTACAAGAGGCTCTGTGTTGCTTGCCTTTAAGACAGGCAACACAAGTTTGGTCATTCTCAAATCTTTTTAAAGGCAAATCTCTGACAAGATTTTCTTTGACAAGTTTATTAATATTCTTAAAATTGACATGACCAAGCCTCCTATGCCATAACATTGATTCCTCAGAAGTAGCCTTTGCAACTAGACAAGTTAAACCATCTTTAGGAACTATGTTTTTCATATCAAAACTGTACATGTTATTCTGTCTAGGAATTTTAAGAAGTATCTGATTTTCATCAGGCAACTTAAAATTAAGAGATAGAACAAGACATTCAAAGTCAGTAAAAAGAATATAATTCTTTTTGTCACACATTTGTGAGACACTAAAAAGGTTAAACTTTAACTCTTTGACAAAGTATACATCCTCAAAATCAAGTTTATCTGTTTTAATAGTACCTTTGCCAGTAATTCTCCCTCCATTTGCTCATCCACCAAAAGTAACATAACCTCCATCAAAGTCTTTGAAATCTGAAAGATGGGCTATGTTTCCAGACATGTTCCTTGAGCATCCACTATCCACAAATCCTTTATCATTTAGCTGTGAATTGCTCTGCACATAAAACTTATGAAGTTAGTTATCTTTGGGGACCCAAGCCATTATTGACTTGGATCTGCCTCGTGCATCAATGTAATTATATTTGTTAAAAACTAGTAATGCACCATTGGGTTTGATAGGTCTCCAAACCCAACATGCTGAGGGCTTAACATCATTAAATCCCCTTGCCCTGACAGTATTAACATTTGGCCTAACAGTGTTAATAGTTTGTTTACCAGTATTAATATTTTGATTATTAGACCTTTTTGTTAATACTGTACTCTTGTAAAAGGGCCTTTGAACAGTTGATTGTGCTTAGAATGCTCTGAGAACACACATGATCAACACTTAGTATCTAGTCCTATAGGAACGTTGACACACTGTGGGTGAGGCAGAGCGAGCGAAGCAAGGCCTAACAGGGTGTAAAAGACCTACAGTACTCCTCACAGTGTTCTCACAGATGTTAACAGACCAACAGTACTTACATCCTTGGCAATTATTAATATATTTTTAGGCCAGTACTTCATAAACGCTCTCTTTATATAAGCCATTAGGATAACAGTATTGAATGTGATTTCAAAACTAACCACAGATAAAACATGCCTTGTTATTAAAAACAAAGTTACATCCTAATTGATTGGATTTTTGACCATTCCAATTCCTTTGGTTCCCCCTAGGTCCTTGTGACCTGTACAACTCTGCATACCTAACTGATCTTCTAATTGGTTTTTCAGTTTTAACTGACTCTTTCTTAGTTGCAGTAGGTATAGCAGTTTTCTTTTCTACCTTAGGGATAGGCTCAACTTCTTCCTCATCATCTGACACCCAATCTTCAATAATTGGAGCATCATTATTCTCTCTAGCTTTCTTAGGTTCTTCTTCCCTAACTTGATTAGCAGGACAGAAAAACTTTTCTTTCCAATCTTTGTCTACCTTAAGTGAAGACTTAACTAAGCTAGAATCAGTCTTTTGTTGTTGTTTTAAAGAGTCATCAGTATTCTCCTTAGAATTATCTGACTCTTTATCACAACCAGTGATAGGCATTACATTTGCATCCCTAAGACCATACTCATTTACCTCAGGTTGTTTGAATTCTTGTAGGCCTGAATAAGATAAATCTAAGGGTGTTGGTCTATTTAGAATCAAAGGATGAGGTGAGGGAACAACATTGTAGCCAAAGCCCTTTTTGCTTTTGTCAGTTATCTGACTTGCTAACAACTGATCTAAGTCTTTTGATGATTTTTCAAACTTTGCAATCTTAAACTCAAACCTCTTTTCCTACCTTAACCTTTCAAGATCAGTCTTAAGTAATCCCCATTAGATACTCTTTGGACCTACACTTCTTTAAGCAAGCCAATTCGCTCATAGAAAAGACTTCAGATTCTTTATATTTAATGATTTGCCCTTTCTAAAATTGATAACCACTTTGTATGTAGAAGCTTAAAAGCAGTATCATCTAAATTAACAAGTAAAACATCAAACTGTTTCTTAGAGCCTTCATAATTTTGCAAACAAGGACCTTGAGAACAAGATTTTATCATTTGCAAACCTCATAATCTGTGACTGCTATGGAGCCATGTTTTCTTGAATTTCATCCTTTGCCATATCACTCCAATAAATCCACACCATCTATAGCACACATTGCCTTTTCAAAGCAACTTCAATCCTTACATGCCTTTGATGAGCTTCCCAGGATTCTAATTTTTTTGTCTTACTTCTTGGTGCTCTACATTCTCTGGCAAAATGCCCATTTTAAGACAGTTGAAACATTCTACTTTGATTTATCATAACTAGCAGTACTTCTTCCATCATGATAATCTTCCTTCCAGTCTCTGATAGAACTTTCTTGCTCTCAGCTTAGCAGTGCCAATTCCAATTTAGATCCATTTCTCCAAATCACATCATGAAGTTGCTCAAGATTCTCATGAATTAGTTAACCCTTGTGGAGAGTGGCGGTAACTAAAAAGGCATAAACTGTGGCATCACTAGAAAAAAAAAAAAAAAAAAAAAAAAAAAAAACTAGCAATTAAAAAATGAGAGCGCGTTTAGTTACTAGTTTTCTGTACTAGCAGTATTAACATAGGTGTGAGCAGTACTAACTCCAGTGTTAACAGATTAATTGTATTAGTACTGCTTGGACTTGAGTTGTTATAAATGCCAATTCTTATCATCATTAGTTATCACGTAGATTATTCTTAACCTTTTGTTCAACAACACACATAAAATTGTAGAGACAAACATCCAAACCCATAGTATCAAAGTCGGGTTTGTTCAACCAACTACCAGCAGTGAGGTTCCCACTCAGAAGGAGCGCGCTCCTCAAGACATTAACTCAATTAGGATCTTCAGTGCCCTGAGTCACAGAGCTCATAAAGTTGGCCTCACATAGAGCTAGACAAGTTCCCTCCTCCGTAACGCACTGCTATTTTCTACAGATCGTCATACAGGAAGTATCATCTGACAGCATTAGAGAGCATATAGTCTTCAATTGGATACTCTATACAGTTATCGAGTCAGTAACGCTTGATGGAGTTCCTCTTTGTGGATACTATGATGGTTGGCCGACGCGGAGGAGAGGGTGGGGGGAGTGAGTATGGATACACACACATCTTAGATTGAGCATCAACATACTGGTTAAAGGTAAAGCTGACACGAGTCATGTAGCAACACACAATGACACAGAAGACTTCTGGCTTTACATCATTCTTTTGCAAATCTTTTCTCAATAGTAGAGGCATCAATCATCTTCAATGCTGTTGATGGACCAGATTCTGGTGTTGTAACAGGAATAGGTACCCACGAATTCCCATTTTCTATTACCTCCCATAATGCATAATCTTGGATCTGAAAGTACTGCTTGATCCTAATTTCCCACATCTCATACTCTCCTAGTTTGAGCATGGGAAGCTTTGCCAACGCATTGTTCTGAGAATTTTCTAACTCCATTTTCCCTAGATCAAAGTTTCTCAAAGCACAGGCTCTGATACCACTTGTTGATCCCACGCCTTGATCGATTCTTTACCTTGTAAAGAGTATGTTACCTTGGATAAATCCAAAATAACAATGGTAGAAACTTTATGTGTATATACAAAATAGTATGCTGAATCTAACTTTAATAATCAATAAGAAGTTTATTAATGGAACAGTAATGACCAAAACAAACAATGAACACTAAACACACTGCTTCAATATTATTAGAATAATACGAGTACTCTTGAAGTACTGGGGTTACAAACCTTGAAGCTATTACAAATTTTCTCTCTAAGTATTTCTATCACTTGAAAAGTATATCTATTCTAAAACTTAGGATCTCCTTTTATAGAACACAAGGAGTCCTTTACAAAGATAACAACCTATCTTATAGGATCAGTTACAATTCAAATATAAACATTCTGAAATAATCTCCATGCATCCTTATCTCTAATTCAACAGCTTTGACCATCAGTAGTACTAACTCTTTTCTACTAGCAGTATTAATTAACACTGGCAGTACTAATTTTGTACTGGTAGTACTAACTCCTTTAGTACTGTTGGTAATATTAAGTCTTGTGAAGATTTATTCCTAACATACGACCCCTTTCCAAAGCGAAACCTTAAGCATAACTTTATCTCCACTTGAAAATCCCCATCGTTATCCGCTTGAAGTCGTCGTACTCTTTTGTCAGATCGCTAGCGGTTGATCCTTTGTTGAACTGGATGATCCCTCCGTTGTTTCTTGCATAATTCTGGACCATTGAGATGAACTTGTAAAACTCGGCCTAATACACGGTGAACGACACTTTCGACCATAAAATTCTTCAAACGGTGCAGCCTTAATGCTAGCTGATAACTGTTATTGTATGAAAAACTCGACTAAGGCAAATGTCAAACCCAACCATTTACAAAAGTTCGATTACACAAGCACGTAGCAAATCCTCGATAGTGTTGATGGTTCTCTCGCTTTGTCCGTCGGTTTGCGGATGATATGCAGTACTCATATCCAAACTTGTACCCAAAGCCTTCTGAAGTGACTTCTAGAAATTTGATGCGAATCGAGGGTCACGATCACAGATAATTGAGACAGGTATTCCATGCTTCGGGACTACCTCCTTTAGGTACATTCTTGCCAGTTTATCCATGGGATCTATTTCCCTCATTGGCATAGAAATGGCAGACTTTGTAAGTCGGTCAACGATCACCCAAATAGTGTCATAACCCTGTGACGACTTAGGAAAGCTTCCGAGACAATAATCCATCTTGATGTTGTCCCCACATCCATTGAGGTATCTCGGGTTGCACTAACAAACCCGATGTCTCTGATGTTCGGCCTTGACCTTAGCACAGGTCAAACATTTGCTAACATAGGTGGCGATGTTGGCTTTCATATTGGGCCACCCATATATTACTTCCATATCCTGGTACAATCTAGACAGAAAATCCGAATGAAATAGAGTATTAAGAACTTGTGGGATTCGTGCATGATCCACAGTCCTTAAGTCGCCATAAAATGGTAACACAACCTTCTGCCATTTAAGCACAAAGTTCCCATCCGCACGTGGTTTCCAACGTTTTCCGTTTCAATTTTCTCCAGATCTTTTGAATACCAACCAATAAACCTCCAACATCCTCCTTCTGATGGTTCATTAGCTTTCGTGCTTCAGTCTGAGCTTACAATATTTGTTTAGAAAGAACTAAAGCCAATATTCATCACAAGGCCCGAACCCCTAGTGGTTCTCGGGTCCTTCCTGCTTAGAGCATCAGCAACAACATTCGCCTTCCCTAGGTGATAACGAAATTCACAATCGTAAATCACTCCAGCAACTCTAACCATCGACGTTGCCTATCAAATTAAATTTCCTTCTGATCAAGAATGTTGTTGTAAACTCTTGTGATCATTGAACACCGTGCACTTGGTTCCGTACAAGATAAGCCTCCAAATCTTTAGAGCAAACACTACTGCCCCAAGTTCTAAATCATGAGTCGTATAGTTCTTTTCATGAATTTTTAACTGGCGTGATGCATAAGAAATCACCTTTTCTCTTTGCATCAACACAACGCCCAAACCCTTCTTTGAAGCATCGCAGTGTGGCGATGAAAACTACGCTTCCCTCAGTTAAGGCCAAGAAGGTGCACTATGTACAGCTACTGCTACAACAGTTGAAAAGCTGCATCATGTCAACCCCCAATCAAACTTGACACCTTTCTGGGTTAGTTTGGTCATTGACTTGGCGATCTTTGAAAACCCTTCGATGAATCTTCTATAATAGCCGACAAGGCCCAAAAATTGCTAATCTCTGTTGGTGGTATTTTTAGGAGACGCACCAACTCTTTGATAGATTAAATCTGTCAGGTCAACGTGAATACCTCGACATTCAATCATCGGACCCGAGGAAATTATACCCTAGAGATCCAGAATTCACACTTGGAGAACTTGGCGTACAATTCTTCCTTATTAAGCTATTTCAAGATCTGCCTAAGGTGTTCTTCATGTTCCTTCTTACTTTTGGAGTAGATCAAAATGTCATCGATGAGACGAATTACAAACTTGTCCAGAAACTGTTTTTACACACCCGTCAATAAGGTCCATGGAAACGGTCCGGTCAATTAGTCAACCAAAAGACATGTACTTGGAATTCAAAGTGACCGTACGATTCTTAAATGCATCTTGGGAATGTCTTCTTCTAGAACTCTCACTGGTGATACCCTGACCTCAATCGATCTTTGAACAAATAACTCGATCCTTGCGCTGGTCGAAATGAGGTCATCTGCTCCTTTAGGAAGTGGGTACGTTCATCACTGTCAGTTTGTTCAATTCCCTGTAATCGATGCACATCCGGAAAGACCCATCTTTCTTCTTTACAAATAGAACCGGAGCTCCCCAGGGTGAGGAACTTGGTCTTATGAAGCCTTTGTCCGTAAGTTCTTGGTAGTTGCTCCCGTCTAGTTCCTTCATTTCGGACGTGTGCTAAGTCCATATGATGCCCGTGCTACAGGTTGTAGCACCAGGGACCAAATCGATCTAAACTACACTTGTCGAGAGGTGGTATATCCTGCAAGTCCTCAGGAAAGACTTCAGGAAATTCTTGAACAACTGACACATCTTTAAGTTGTTTCCCCTTTGACTTGTGTTTATCTTTGGTTGCGGTGACATTTGATAAGAATACGTGACATCCCTTCGTTAAATACTCTTTAGCCTTAGTACACGAGATGAAGTTTAATCGGGTCCCATTTTCATTGCTGCTTCCGTCACCTCGAACGATTAAAATTTCATCTCGCAAAAAGGAAACGAACGATCATTTTCCGCACAGATAATAACGGCATGGTAACTTTGCCAACCAGTCATACCATTTATCAAGCAAAACTACCTAGTTCTACGGGCATTAGGTCTAATTGTGAAAGGATGAATTTAAGAAGTTTAAACGTACAACCCCAATAATAGTGTCTAACCCAACAATTCACCCGTCGGCTATTCGACATTATAATCAATGATCTAATGCAAGTTGAAGTGATAAACAATCTAGAGCTAAATGCGTAGATACAAAACTCCTATCCGACACCGGTATCAAATACCATAGATGCATATCGGTTAGTTTAGAAAACTTACCCGTGACGACATTGTTGTCCGGGTTTGTCCCTGCATTGCCCACGGCATACACCTTTGCATGAGTCTTGACATTTCCAACCTGATTACCCCGATTGTTGTTGTTCTTTAATTTTGGACAATCACTCTTGAAATGCCCTTGAGCACCACATCAAAACAAATGTTGCCCCCCTGATTAGCCCAGTGTGACATTTGGGGATTTTCCAGCAGTCACGAGATAAATGCCCAAAATCGTTGTGCACTTGTGGCATTTGGGAGGCATAAGGATCATCGATGGTGAAATTTACATTTAGAACACAGAGTCCAAGGCCCTTCGTATGTGACTCCTGTTACCCATTTCCTGCGGCCATAAGCTCTCCATTGTTTTGTCTCTTGTTTGGTTGCTGTTTCATTTTGTTCCTGGCGTGTCATCAGTGCTTTCTTTTGTTTTCAGCCTGACGTTCACCCAAGTGTTGATCTTATTGTCCATTAGTTCAAGTGGGCGAACTCATGGCATCTGCATAGTTTTTGGCTTAGTTTCCATCACATACCATGGATCGTGTCGGGACAAAAAAAAAAAAAAACAAGCCGACCGACATATTTATTAACTTTGTCTATTTCTTCTGGAAACATCCGATCGCACATTAGTGCCAGTTCTTGGAAACGTTGGCTATAGGTTACCACATCGGTACCTTTCACCTTTAAATTCCATATTTCAAACTACAGCTTCTTAATTTCGCCCCTTGGGCAGTATTTATCTATCATCATCTTTTTTAGTGTCCTCCATGGCATCGCATGGGCAGCTTCAGGAGTAGTGGTCTTAACGTGGGAATTCCACCATGTAAGAGCATTTCCTTGCAGGGTACACGTAGCAAATTTGACCTGGCATGCTACTATACAGTTGTTTATGCTGTGAACAGACTCCATCTTTTCGAACCACTAAGTGAGTCCAACAACTCCCTTAGTGCCCTTGAAGTTCAAGGGTTGGCATTTTAGTAATTCTGGTAGGGTGCATTCACGAGCAACTTGCAACAGGCCTTCGGCACCCATTCCTGAAGTATGGCTATCATCGCCATTCCTGGTTGCATTACGTGCTGCTAGTGCAGCAGTAACGCCTTCGTCAATCATTGCCTGAAGTTGGGCATTGGTGACAGATGTTGTGGTATGAGTGTATGTGACTAGTGTTGGTGTTGCACCTGGGTTTAACCTCGTGGTCTTTCTCTTTGGTGCCATTTTCTTTAAATCACAAGAAAACATAATACCCGTTAGATTTCATAAAATCATAACTATGACATAACATATACACATTAAATAAAAACGAGATCACATCACACAGTGAAATGTACAATTGTTATTGAAATTAACCATGGTATAACCAAATCAACATTCATTTATAATAAATTCGAATTCATAGATAACGTAATCCGTCCATTTCATATATAACATGGAAAAACATACATGTTCGGTTCAGGATTCTCAAATACAGGATGATTGACACACATTAGTTTCAAGACAAAAGAAACAACCTAAAGCCTACTAGCCGGGATAGTACCCGTAACACTTAGGTATGCTGTACAAGATTAATAATACACAGAAACAAAAGACGCTATACTGGTAGCTAAACAAAAACAAAAAACCTATACTGGGTAGCTAAACAAAATAAAAGATCTATACAGTCTGCTAGCTGGGAATAACCCATAATACTTAACAGGATGCTTAGCATAGCTACAACATAACCAAATCTAGGAACTGCTACCAGCCTCCCCTGGTGCATTAGGCTGTGCCGGACCTTTTGCAGGTCCAAGCTGCCTCTGAAACACGACCATCTGAGTCTGTAGTCCTTTCAGCAGCTTTAATGCCTTACTCAACTGGACCTGCCTCTGGTGGTCTGCCTATAGCATCTCTAAAGTCACAACCTGACTCCTACGGTCAGCTGCCTGCAACTGTGAAATCACTACCTGCTGACCCATCACTACAGAACGTAATGCCATAATCTCTGAACGTGTCATATAGCTAACCTCTATGGAGCGTCCTCATGCCTCTCGGGAAACCAAAGCCTCCTGATCTAGTAGCATGCAGTCTCATGGTGGTACTGACTATCATCAAACAATGTCTCAACACTTTGATATATCTAGGTCTGCCTGTCCTAAGTATCCTCTATCACAACATAGATATCCTGCGTGTCCTTCTCCTGGACTGTAGTAAGCTCAGTCACCCTAGCATTAACCCCTCCAAGGGTCATCGGTGCTACCTCCTCAACAGCCTCTCTCGGGTCTATCAAAACATCTCTAATCCTATAGCCGACCTCCTCGACTCTCTGTCGTCTGATCTTGGTATCCATAGTACTGACAAACCCATAGTCTGCCCTATGACCTCCAATTGGTCTAGTGGCAGCTACAGCTGAACTTTCTCCAATCTCGTACCTAGGACCAAGGTCAATACCCAACCTCTTCCGAGGTGGTAGTGTAATCTCGGGCCTGTCTGTCCTGTGGTCAGAAGATAGTAACTGCAAAGGTGGTGATGAAGTAGGTAGTGGTAATGGATGAGAAGTGGATGGTGTCTCGGCTCTCAGCCAGATCATAGCAGCCCGATAGCCCAACAGACGAATAGGACTAGCAGGTGGTGATGCTGGAAATGGGGGAGATGGTATATGTGGTAATGGAGATGATAGTGGAGTAAGTGGTGATGGTGGTGGGGTGGTTAAGGCAAGAAGTCTCTCGACCTCTTCCCTAGGAGGAAGTGATATGGATGGCTCATCCCGGATAGATATCCTGGCAGTCATACGGTGTACAGGTGGGACAGAGTCGGCCGGAGCTGGGTGCTCCTCCTCCTCCTCCTCATCCTCGTCCTCGTCCTCATCATCATCATCATCATCATCATCCCTCCGCAAAGGCCCTCCTCCTCCCATCATCATCATCCCATAAATCAGCTGGGGGTAATCAGCAGGATTCCCATCTCGGGATCCTCATCGTCCTCCTCCGGCTCCTCCTCTGGATCGGACTCAGGAACATATCCTGGTAGATCTATAGTGGGTGAGGCAGCAGCAGGTAGTGGCCGCTCCTCGGCCGAGAGTATCTCATCCTCCTATGGTATGTACTCAGGGTACATCGGCTCAGGAACAAAGTCTAGTGGTGGATGGTGATTGCGGCTCCTCTGGGCCAGGTTATGAAGATAGCGATGGTTGGAACCTCGAGGCCAGGCATGTTAGGTCATGCGAATGAGGAACCTGTATAAAGCAGCATTATGTCGACATTGGGCCCTTGTCATAATGGGTGGTCCCATCGACTCCTAGGTATTTGGGAACCAATGTCTACCCATCCTCAAATGGACTAACATTGCCGGTAGAGTGACCGTCGGAATCATCGAATCTGACATATACCATATCTGAAACTCCAACATCACTTAAATTAGTATTTAATATAAGACTCTTATAGTAATATACATTTTATCATAACATGTATATCAATCAAGAAATATCAATTATCGCATGTATCACCTAACCGACTAACGCACAATTAAGTGTATGTATTCTCGTGAAAACCCCTTGTAAGAGAATGCAATGTTTGAAAATGGTTATAGTCCAGCAAAACATTTGACCTGGTTCTCTATAACCTTGGCTCTTGATACCAATCTGTAACACCCCCAAATTGGGTCGCAGCGGAATAAGGGTCCGGGGCGTGTTACTTCTCATATCAATAACACAAGATAATATAAGAACGACCAAAGTCGTTTAAAAAGATACATTGGATTTAATACAGTATGTGCTTACAAAAGCCCGAAGCTACTTGTTTACTTGTTAATATTATACACGATTTCCAGCCCCATAACAGATATACAAAATTTAATGGCGAACTAACTTTAATGCATGACTTCAAAATATAACCACCAATGTATCCTTCGCACCTCGTGCTTAATGACCTCCTGAAAAACATTGCATTTAAAACGTCAACATAAAGTTGGTGAATTTCATAGGTTTATGTAAATGTATATGCAGGACCGCAAGACTTTCCCTGTGATAATGCAACAGATGCAGACATCACAAAATGTAATTACGTTTTCCTAAGCTCATGACACCGAAGCTCGACATAAATGAATACAATATATAAATATTGCCTACATTGCCCGTGATGATGTTCAACCCGTAACATCCAAAATCCGACATGATATACGTTCGTTTCCAGTGATAGCTAGTCACCCGAACGGGGAGGTCAATCCCAAATAGATCTATCTATAATCATTCGCGCTCATAATTCAGTAATTGACAGTTCATGATTCATGGGCATAGTGGGTTATCGCTACTTAGGCAAAACGTAATCATGATAAAATGTACACTTGCGTCCAATTTGTAAAACATGCATATGTTTCTCACCCCAAAAACTTGTAAATCAATAATTGTAAAACATGGGGCTATGAACTCACCTTGAGTGAGTAAATTGATAATAATATATCCCAAGTAAAAACGTGTCACGCTAACGCCCGAATGCAACCTAGTTAATATAGGTCGAATCAGTATTCAAGTACGTTGTCTAACAACAACCATATATAATCCTATATAGTTATCATCGTGGTATCGTGTCGGTGCAAACATAATTAAGAGGGACATGACAACGTACGAGGATGTAGGACACTAAAATCGTAAATCCAACAACTCGTCAATACGCCATCCGAAGAGGCCTCATTATGAAATTCCCTAGTAATATAGCACTTTGATAACTAATAACATATATATATATAATATTTCATATAGCTATATCAACCACTAATCGTTAAGTGAAATCTGTATTTATAAAGTAAAAACATTATAATTACTCCTTTACAAAAAATGACATTACCTTTTGGTCGTTTTAAACAAAAGTCCTGTTTCCTCGCGTTTCATTTAAGCCCACGCTTTCGTATAATGACGAGTGAATATCATAAAATCACATTTTTAGGGTTTTGATATTCTGTGGAAAAAAAAAATGAATATGTTTTTACTGTTCATAACAGCATAAAAATCGATTTTAATACTTTTAATTAACGAAAAACCCGTTTTAAGAGATCGTATCTTTATTCGTTATAAGCCCGTTTTTTAGTGATCTTTCAAACACGTTCTCGAAATTTGAAAGTTATATCAATTATTGATGTTTACAAAGTATAAGTTACTATTAATGAATAGTAATTTTTATAAAATTTGTTTTATAAAGTATTTAGCGTCGTAAACTCGTAACTAGTGTATCTTCTTCGTTATTAATCCGTTTTTCAAGTTCTTTACATGCCCAGGATCCTTGGGACATGTAGTATCTTATAAAATCATAAAACATATGTGTTAAATTCGGACTTCAAACAGACCCTTTTGAATATTTGTGCAATAATGTGTATTATAAAACTTGTTTATAACAACTTTTTAGCCTTAACCACTTTGTTATAACCCATTACAATACTTATTATCTTATGTATTACATATAATAATCCATTAGTTCATATTTAAATCCTGGATTCAAGACAACAAGTCCTTAACCTCACTTATTAAATCACAACTTTATTAAAAGAACCTAATTTGTAACATATACATTTTACACTTAACCAAGTGTGTAATAAGAGTTATAAATTCAATTTTAACATCATAATAGCATCCGTATAACATGTAAATAATTTCACAAAACTTGATCATAATTCAAAAATCCCTTTTCACATATTCAAAATATCCTAAATGGTTGAATTAGCTAAATAAGAGCATAGAAACACTAAAATCTTAGTTATGAAATGGATTAAGCTTTTAAAATAACCTTGTGTTGGATGAGTAAGAAAAGAACACCCTGTGATTAACACCCTTGGCTTGAAAATATAAGGTGAAAACCCAATTCAACTAAAACCCTAATCTTGCATATCTGATAAAACCTTCAAAGCTAACCACCTCCAATATTCTTAGACATACCTTAAAGTAGATGGTATAAAACACTAATATGGTGAAAGAAAATTAAGCTATGGATTGTGTATCTTGGTGGTTTTGAGCCGTGGGTTTAAAGAGTGACAAAGGGAGTGTTTTTGAAATTTTCTTGTAATGAAGTGAAGAGTATGAGTTCTTAACTCACACATGCACGCATATATATACTACATGGAGATCATATGGGATATTTTTGATGTCAAGTGGAAGTATGCAAGGTGGCAAGGCTTGGAACTCTTAGAAAGATGACTAGGGCTTATCTTGGATAAGACTTGGCTATGACAGGTTCAAAGGATGCAAGATGCATAGTATGAAGAGATTTTGTGAAGCTTCTTCGGTGACTCTTGGCTTCTAGACCATACATGTACATGTTTCTCATGCTAGGGAAGGTCTTGAAAATATCTTTTGATCTTTTAACTTAGTGTATAATTGTATATTTGAAGTATAATGTATATAACAATTTAATAAAATGTATAACTTGCACATGGTAGAGTTTGATTTGAATTATTTCATGAGGAATATGTATAAAGTGATAAATACTTGAAGTTTTTAATAAACTTTAAGTATTGGGTACAAATTTTTGGTATTTGATGAAGCGTAGATAAGTTAACGTGTTTCCGGGAAGGCCTATACGTACTTTATCGCGAAACGTAAGCATTTTACGTAACCAATAAAAATATAATGAACAAAGTTGATAATTATCCTCATAATAATCATTTAACACTTGCTTGATGTAAACGTTTAATCGTTTAATGCCCGTTTACATTGAATGATCATTTTTAGTTTACGCGATTTCACTTAACGGTTACGATTTAAAGCAAACGCGTAAAACCCTAAAAATAAATAGTGGATTACATAATGTTGTACAATGACCTAAAACACGAGGTGTTATAAGGATCGTCCCCGTCCACACTATGTACCCACCGGTTATGGGGGCTGCTTCGCTAACCGAGGTAAGAATTTTTGGATTATTGTAATACAAGCATAAATTTGATACATATATTTAACTTGCTTGCCTTGAATTTTTATGACTTTATCACTCACTTGATTTTGCAAGCAAAGGCAAACGAAAGCCCAATTTGGGCGGCATGGCAGCGGGCAGGCTGCATACCCGCGACAAGATCCGGAACCTCTCATTAAAGGAAATCACGGATAAAAAAGGACCCGTCCCGATCCGGTTTGAGGTGCATGACAAACAAACCCTTATGCCTCTCGGTGACCATGCGGCTCATTGGTCTAGCTACATCGGGGAGATCATTAGGGGTGTGCCTTGGCACTACCCTTCTTGGCTGAAGGTCCCGAAGGAGCGGAAGGCGGCGCTCATTACAGATATTGGGGTCAGTTATCCTTTTAAGTTTATTTCATTATCGTGTTCATTTATTTAATTGTGTATATTTATCTAAATTCGTTTATTTATTTATATTATATAAATAAATAAACAAATTTAAATAAATATATAAATTATATCTCTAACTATGTCTTCGTTATGTTGTATATGATTGCAGACCCAGTTTGATTTAAGGCCGCACATGGAATCCCACGACTGGACATAAATCGATGCCGGCATCCAGCAGCACTTGCAAAAAGCGTACAATACCAACAAGGCTGCTTTTAAGGCCCAGCATTGGGTTATAGACCCCAAGACCGGGACTTACAATGTGAAGAAGATCAGGCGGGCACGTCCCAAGGCCATTACGGCGAAAGAGTGGGATAAGTATATTCAGTTTTGGAATGATCCCAGGAACATTGCTCGAGCCGCTCAAAATCGGAAAACCGGGCAAAGAGCACGGTCATATCTCGACAGGGATCCTGGTCGCTTGCTCGCATTCGAGATGAGATGGTAATAAACATTATAATTATTTTACATACATACACATATATATATATATATATATATATATATATGATTATACGCTTTGGTGTGTTGTGATTTGTCGTTTTTAATTTGTTTCATCTTATATGCGTGTGTATGTACAGAGGCAAAGCTCAGCCACTTAGGAGTACCCGTCGCTGATTGACACCTTCTTCGTAGCACACACTGTTAACGGAGTATTCACTCGGGATGAGGACCGCCTTATATACATAAGTTTTGTTTCAAAACACACACTTTAATGAATTATCGAGAAATAATTTAGCAACCCGACTAATATATTAACTATCTTGTGTTTTTGTCACTACATGGGAGGAGATGAGGAGGATGGAGGCTACGGGCACCTACACTGATGATGAGATCAATCTCTTGGCTAGAAGGGGTAAGCAGCGAGGGCACATTCCCGGTATCGGTAGGGTATTGCCAGCACGGGCCACAGCCAGCCCAAGTACGCCCCCCCGACAAGTAGCTCAAGAACCTACATAAAAAGGCGAACTTTATGATGAGTCTTTTCAAAAGTAACTCCAGGTACTCAGATATGTTTTTAGAGTTTGAGTCGGGTGGTGCCAGCGGGAGTGGCAGGTGCGGGGATGACGAGGAGAGTGTCGATGATCAGGAGGACGAGGATGGCGATGGCGATAGTTAGTTGTGTTATATATGGGTTAGTTTGCTACATTGTTACTTTATGTTCATCTTGGCGACCTGTAAACACTTGTTTCCCTATCCTATCATGTTGAATATTAACATGTAAGCCCCGTTTATGACTAGGAAGCAACGTTTTGTAGACTTATTCGGATTTTAGACGATTTAACTTTATTATGTTTTGGTACAAGTTGTAATGTATTTGTATTGAGTTGATCCGTTATATTGTATTGTGTTTTGGTACAAGTTGTGATGAGTCTATACAGGTTTTGGTACATGTTTGATGTTTGGTAGATTTTTTCCGGAAAAAAATTTTTATTGTATTGTGTTTTGGTATCAAGTTGTGATGGTATTTTGGTAGAGTCTATATTAGTTTATACAGGTTTGATGTTTGGTAGATTTTTTTCCCGAAAAATTCCGGAAAAAAATCTAGAAAATAGCTGCTGTGCAGGCTGCAAAAAAAAAAAATTGCACACATATCCCGGGCGTCGCCCGGGAATGTTGAAACAAAAAAAAATTTAAAATTAATCTCGGGGGACACGTCGCCCGGGATAAATGCAAAATTATTTTATTTATTTTTTTCCCGGGCGACATGTCGCCCGGGATAGTGACGAAATAATTTTACTTTCTTTTTTCCCGGGCTACATATCACCCGGGATAAGTGAATTTTTTTTTATTTTTTCTTTTCCCAGGCGACATGTCGCCCCCACGCCCCCTCCGAGGAATGAAAAGCTATTTGAATTAAATAAGCCAATTCTTCAATTACTAATTCCATTTTTTATAACACCACTTTCCGGGCGACATGTCGCCCGGGGATACGTTCCACCGGGGCAATATTAGTTTGACTGAAAACGTTTTGGGTCCAGCCAAGTCGCTCGGGTATGTAGCGGAAAAGAATCCTGGCGGCGTTCCCCTTCTAAATGATCCGGGGACATGTCGCCCGGGATGAGTACCCCCAGCGACATGTCGCCCGGGAAGGCGTGGAAATGTCGCTGGGGATAGTGGTAAATGTTGTAGTGCGTGAGACACAAATTAAAACATAAGAATACACACATAAGGATACAGCAAAAAACGTATGAAACGATATCCAAAAGTTCAAAAACTCTAAAGAGATAACAACTGACATAAAAATACACCACGATTTTACTACAACCACATAAAACATAAATTATAGTATGTATGATTATACACAACTCCGATCATTAACAAACAATGTTGATTCGACCAAAACAACACCACACAGGCGGCAATATCAGTCGACAAAAACTATAACAACGCAAAATGACCCATCATTTTATCACTATTAAATACAAACCCAAAAACTTAAACGACATAGTTTTGGCAAAACAGTTTGCATCCAATAACACTTAAACCACTGTCTTATTTATCAATACATATTATACCGCACAACAGCAAGCACAAAAAGAGGTTCAAATCAACATCAACACCAAATACTGTTATGAATTTACAAGTCGTTATACGAAGTGTATAACACAGTAATCAAAATATTACAATAACGTGATTGAGGCCTGCAATTAGCAGTGTCCTAAAACAGAATTTCGCCCGAATTGGTGCGACTGTTTTGAGGATACAACAATCAATTCAAGATAAACTTGAATCTATCGAATCTATTTTGCTTTATGATGGATTTAGAGAGTTTTTTCTGTGGTTTTTGATGAAAAAAACGTTGAATGATGTCCATATTATAGGGTTCTACTCGTTTGCCTCTTCCAAATGGTCACATTGGTTCACAAAATAGGATGCAAGATTAGGACGCTTTAGCGCGAACTTAGCGGACCTAAAAAAAACCGTCGCTAATGTTATTATCAGAACAGTCGCGATGCTTAACACATTGACACCCTTTTAACGTTAGTAATCGCCAGAAAAAACGATTCAGTGCATCTTTACAATTGGTAACAGTCATTAGCAATCGGTTTTGTCTGACTGAAAAACTTCGTCGCTATTTTTAAATTATTTCTATGTTCACGTTTCCCTTCAATTTTCTATTCTAACACAATTAATTTTCTAAACCCCATATTTGAATAAAAAGTAAGATAATACAACGTTACTTATTATTCTATATTCATCAAATGTAATATCAAATGCATCAGATTAGGTGTCTTTTGGACTTAAACCTATCTTAGTGAGTACTTATCGGATCTACTTTGTGGATATCGAACATATATCTTGAACTACCCATGTTGTATAGTAAATCGAGATAATGAGTATCACACATATCATATTTATGCAATAATAGATTCTTGCCGTTGTGTTCATTTCGGTCGTGAACATATCCTTATTCATGAGAATTTTAGAGAACTTAGCCATCTGGTTCCCAAAGATGTGATCACACATTAATCTCGTATAGGTAATGCCAATCAAGAATATCCCGTAGTATTCCACTGTAAAAGCCATTAGCATTATTAAGAATTAAAATTCATCCCTTAATCATCAACGGAAAAACACACAAAAATTCATCGTAGGAATGGGCATACCTGTGTGTTAGTACTTTTTGAGTTTTACTCAACTAGTTTTCCTATTGAACCTAGACCATGGGATCTCCAATTTTGCTAGGTTAGGTTTTCGCCGAGTAGTCACTCATTGTGTTGGCTTTAAGCCCATACCCCTCGATGTAAATATGACTTGTTCTCTACAAAGGCCTTTTGTCAAAGGATCAGCAATATTTTCCTTTGACTTTACGTAGTCGATGGAAATGATTCCATTTCTTAACAAGTCCTTTATCGTATTGTGGCGACGTCTTATATGTCTTGACTTGCCGTTATAGATCTGATTCTTTGCTCTAGTAAGAGCAGCCATACTATCACAATGTATACACACAGCAGTCACAGGTTTTGGCCACAAAGGAATACCCTCTAGAAAGCTTCTGAGCCATTCAGCTTCTTCAGCAGCTTTGTCTAAAGCTACAAATTCTGCTTCCATAGTTGATCTGGTATTCACAGTTTGTTTAGATGATTTCCATGATACAACAGCCCCTCCAAGTGTATATACATAGCCACTTGTGGACTTGCCTTCATTATGGTTGGAAATCCAATTGGCATCACAATATCCTTCTAACACTGGAGGATATTTAGTGTAATGTAACCCATAAGCCATTGTATGCTTAAGATATTGAAGCACTCTAACTAGTGCATCCCAATGATCTCTACCAGGGTTGTGTGAGTATCGACTGAGTCGACTTACACTATTATTGCCCCAAATCTGGTCGTGTACAATTCATTATATACATCAAGCTTCCTAAAACTTGTGTATAATGTAACTGCGATACACTTTGTCCTTTGTTCTTTTTTAGTTGAACCTTATGATCAAAGGGAGTTACAACTGGTCTATCATCATAGTGCCCAAATTTCTTAAGGGTCTTCTCAATGTAATGAGATTAGGTAAGGATGTATCCATTGGAATTCTTTTGAATTCTAATACGAAAAATAACATTAGCTTCTCCCATGTCTTTCATATCAAATGAAGAATTAAGCATTTTCTTGGTGTGGTCAATTGACATCACTATATTTATTCACATAATCAAGCAATAATCAATCTACATATAAAACAAATTATGACAAATGCATTTTTGTATTTGTTTAACATAAACATATTTATTCATTCGTTTTATTTGAAAGCCCCAATTTGTAAGAGTGTGTTATCAAACTTATCATGCCATTGCTTTGGTAGCGTGTTTAGGGCCGTAAAAGAGATTTACCAATTTACAAACTTTATGTTTTGACCTTTGACAACAAACCTCAGGTTGTGTGCATATAAAAATTTCTTCATTAATTCATTATTTAAGACGCAAGTCTTTACATCCATTTGATTGTATAATCAGGGTTGTGAGATTGCTTGCCTATAGCATTCCAGTGTTTCTTATAGAGGTTATCCTAGCGAACCGTGCTGAATAAGTATTAAAGAAATCTTGACCTTCTTTTTGACGATATCCTTTAGCTACTAAACGAGCCGTATACTTCTCTATGGTACCATCAGGTCTTAGTTTCTTTTTGAAGATCCACTTATGGCCTATTGGTTTATGTCCTGAAAGTAGATCAACCAATTTCCATGTATTGTTATGCATAATAGAGTCTATTTCACTCTGAATAGCCTCTTTCCAATAAGGTGCTTCTGATGATTCCATAGCAGCCTTATATGTTTGTGGTTCTTCATTAACAATATACGTCATATAATCAGGTCCAAAGTCTTTAGTGACTTTTGCACGCTTACTTCTTCTTGGTTCAACATTCTCTTAAGAAATCTCAGAATTGTTGTCTGTTTCATCTTGAGACAACTGATCATTCATTACTCTTTTCCTTGGATTTGAGATTTTTTTTCTCTTTATCCTTATAAGGAAAGATATTCTCAAAGAAATCTGCTTCAGCAGATTCTATAATTGTGTTATTGCTTATGTCCTCTATGTTGGATTTGTAAAACAGGAACCTATAAGCAGCACTATTCTTTGCTGGACCAAGATAAACACAATCAACTGTTTTTGGTCCAAGTTTGGTTCTCTTTGGTAAAGGTATTTGAACCTTTGCCAAACAACTAAACTACTTTTCATCTTGTATAAAGGGTTGCTTTCCTTTCCATAATTGATATGGAGATTTATCGCTCTTTTTATGGGGAATTTTATTTAATATTGTGTTTGCAGCAAGACATGCTTCACCCAAAAGACTATGAGGAGCCTGAAGTAATTAACATGAAGTGATATATTATTCAAGGATTCTATTTCTTACGTTTCAACCACTCCTTTTTTGTTGTGGAGTGTATGGGGCTGTTGTTTGGTGTACAATACCAAATGTAGAACAAAATTCAGCAAAGTCATTGGATTCATATTCTCCACCTCTATCAGACCTTAGAATTTTGATCTTTTTGTCTAGTTGATTTGTAAGTGAGATAGTGATAGAGTAGGAGTGAGTACTTAAAAATTTCAAAGCTTCATATTTGGTATTTATTAAATTAGCATAACAAAATTTTTAATGCAATCACCAATGAAAGTAATATAATAATTCTTTCTCCTTTTGATGGAGTTGCTTTAAAATCACATAAATCAGTATGTATTAGACCAAGTATTTCATTTGATTTTTCTACAGATTTATGTGAATGACTTTTGTATTTAGATTCAACACAAATTTCACACTTGGATATTTTATCCTTAGAACATTTAGGCAACAAGCCTATGTTTTCTTTCTTTGCAAAGGAAACGAAAGTCTATCATGGCCATAATCTAAATGCCATAAGAAAGATGGATCAATATGTACACAAAAGCTGGTGAGTGCCCGCGTTATTCTTATTAATAACATTGTCATCAGTTACAACACTAGGTTTGAAGAGTCCTCATCGATGGTACCCCATTTCAACATCACACGCACCTTAGTGTTACTAATTTATCTGATTCAATTACAAGTTTTTAAATCCTTTTATTGCTAAGAATAGGACAAGGAAATCAGATATCTTGGTGAGTTTGGCACATGGCAACAGTTTGAGAGTACAAGAATCCTTTCCAGAAGTCAGGTTAATATGACTCTTTCCTTTTTCCTTCATTTCTTTGAAAAGTTTTTTTTCATTTCCCATGAACATTGGTTCCAGTTCATTCACCTTTTCGTAAGATACAAACATTGTCACACCCCGTAAATTCCCGGTTACTATTCCGACCCATTCCGGTCATCTACTTTAAATTTTATACGTTACGTTTAAATCTGACAGTTTATCGGGGAACTAAACTGCGTAAAAACTGAGAAAAAGTCATCGGGAGCGTTCGGCATCGAGTTTAAAAATTTTATTTAGGCATTATATGGTTAAATTAGCTTTCCTTGAGTGTTTCATGATTTTTAAATCACTTCCGATATTAATTTTAGGGGTTTTTCTTCTTAAATTACGTTTTTTGCAACGTTTTTGACCAAACAGAACCCCGAAAACTCGAAATCTTTTCGTGTAAACTCAAGTTATCGATAATCTTATGCCCTAAGTCCAAAAATTTCGTTCACCCCTCCTCCTATACCCAAAACCCACGAAAATTATACATGTGCATGCTCAAAATTAAATCAACAAGCATCTTTCTTGAAATCCCATGCATGTGCTCATGCTTACACAAGATAGTGACACATGAGAATGTCATTCTCATGCACCATTTCTCATGTTGTTAAGACCATGTGTTTACTTACACACTCTTACAACTTTGACTAGCAAATTTTGAACCATGATCATATCACTTGAACCTTGGCTAGAAAAATTGAACCATCTTGGTCCTTGTGAGCCCTATTCGGCCGAACCAAAGACCACACACACCCTTGGTGTGTGTTGGTCACTTGTGGGTCACTCACTAGTCCAAAACACACCAAAACCCTAGCCATGGTCCTATAAATACCATGTTATACCACACTTAGGGTTCCCACTTCATTTCTTCAAGCAACAAACAAAATTTTCTTCCCTTTTTCCCTTGCCTAGCTCACGGCACACCTACAACACACAAACACATCCATAACTTTTGATTTCTAGCAAGATCCAAGTATTCTAAGTTCACTTCTAAGGTTATCTAAGGTAGATCCAAGTGTTGGTTGGTTATTTTTCAAAGATTTCAAGAATTATAAAGTTAGGGTTTGCAAGATTATTTGGGGTTTTATAGATCTATAGTTTGTGAGTATAGATCTTGTGTTTTCTCTACTTGCTCTTCTCGATTTGTAAGTTTTACATGATCCTTACTTGGTTTCATCCATTATTTCTATAGATCTATGTTTGTTCATAAAGATCCATGTGTTTGTGATAATTTTTACAAAAGAAATAAGTTAATATTTTGTCATCTTTTATAAGATGGAAGTAAACATTGTTACCACTTTATGTTTATGTTTTATATTATGTTCTTGGCGAGATTGAGAGTTGATGAGAGTTGCAACAATAGATATTAGGGTGGATTAAGGTTTAGTTTTGTTGGTTGGTTGTTGGTAAATAAATATTAGGGCTAGATTAGGCACTAATATGCGAGTTGGGTTGATTTTTGGGCGTATTTTGGTAGAACAGCCTTGCTGTCCCGACTTTGTTTTGGGGTTTTGAATGCCTTAAAAAGGTTTTTATTAGACGTAAAAGTAGTTTTTGAAGAGCTTATTTTGAATAGATAAAATTTTCATATTACACACTTAAATCGGACATTAAAACGGCCAAGTTATGGCCAAATGAAACCGAAAACATTTTCGGCGAAAATGGGAATATTTAATGACCAGATCAGCAGTTAAACGGGCGATTTCGAGCCCTTCGGATCCGAATCGGCTTAAGTATAAAACACGAAAGTTGTCCGGAATGAGATTTTACTATAACGTTGGCAACCGTTTAGCCTAAAAGTCAAAAACGAGAGACATTTTTACCACAAATAGAAAGATTGATTTTTAAGAAACACTCTCTAATTAATGCTTGATGTTATGGGAATATTAAAATGAGGTTTCGGGCACTTATCGGGCAGATTTTGGGATATTTTAAATGAAGCGAAACTATATAGAAATATCTAAGTATTTAGTTAGAACAATTAGGAAATGGCATGAATAGGTTATTTGGATGAGACCTATATAAATAGTTAGGATTATTAAAAATGGTAAGAATTGGACATTTAGGCGATTTAAACATAAGGATTAGGCGGTTTAGAATTGTTTAAGCGATTTGTAAAATATGAAAACTTAAAAAAATAGGGGATGCTATTAACGTTTTGAAACTAAAAAGTTCTAAAAAGGAAATGTTTCTAAAATGTAATCTTGTAAGTGTCGGGATTTATCTAAGACGTGGTAAAGTTTCATAGTCTTTTATTACTAAAACGCAAACACACTTGGATGCTTTAAATGATGAACATAGATGCTTTACTTGTTTACTTTGCCGAATGCTAAGTCATACCCATATTTAATCTAGGTCACGGCCAGACCTCCTTTTATCATCATCGTTGTTGTGATTATCGCTTATCCTTGTTAAGGTGAGTTCATAGCCCCACATTTTTACCAATTTACAAATGCTTTATACTTTGAGGTGAGAAACATAGTTTGCTTTTTAAATTGGACACAAGTTCTTTACGCGAGTTTTACATGTTTATGTTTTTCCTAAGTTTGCTTAGAAACCCACTACTACCCGAATTATCATGAACTGTTAATTTCTCGACCGAAGGACTGGTTGAGGGAGCGCGAGTGAGTAAATAGATCTATTGGGACTAATTATCCCTATCCAGGTGAGTAGCGCTCACTGTTCAAGTTTGCCAAGAACAAACGGGTATATGTCATGTCGATGTGCGTTATGGTGGTCTTTGGTTTGGGACACCGGTTAAGGGGAGGAATACTATATGGCAGGATGTAATATGCCCTGTTGATTATTAGCTTTAGTATTATGAGCTTAGCGCAACAGTAAATACTTTTTATGTGATGCTGTATCTGTTATAGTAGTCGCATATGTTTTGAAATCTTATGGCCCACTCTCGTATTAACTTAAACCTATGAATCCACCAACATTATGTTGACATTTTAAACATGTTTTCTCAAGTGCTTAGCTTGGATTGATTCGTGATGCTAAATGGAGTCTATGTGCTATGTGACTTTGCCAATTTCAAGACCTATCTATTATTTACTCATTGTCATTATCAAAACTTTGTTATGCTTCCGCTACATTTAACTAAAACATTAATGGTTGTAAAACTTAATTAATATTTTCTTATGCAACAGAGTACAAAATTTTCAAACGTCCATGAATAGTAGTCGTTCTTTATTGCTTTGTGTTTGGATTGTTATGACGTTACGCCCTCGGATACGTATTCGGTCGAGGCCCCGTCTAAGGGTGTAACACCTTTGAAGTCCTGACGCCGTCGCAACGTAGATGATTCTAGATCCTCTTTTAAGTCGGCCACGTCCTGACGCCATCACTAGATTTCTGATGCCGTCACTAGATAGATCACGACGGCGTTGCTTTATGCCTGCGGCGTCGCCTCCATATGCTGTATACATAAATCTTCAAGAGATTTGGTGTAGGTTCGTAATCTTGTCCGTTTCTTCTTCAAATGAGCCCAAGTTACGTGTATTTCCTCCAAATACCATCCAAGTGCTAAAAACCTGAAAACAAATGATTGAGTACATAATCTGGGCATATTTGCATGATTTAAGGGGTTAAATGACCCCTAAATAGCGTATAAAATGACACTTCATCATAATGTCTCCTTTTTTTCACTCTATTTGTTTCATAAAAGATGTGTGTAATGACATGATAGACTCTAGCTATGTAAAGAGTGAGATGACGGATCGAAGTGTAAGATTAGTGAGTTGCAAATTTACTAGTATGAATGTAGTTCAGCTTTACTATTTCATCCTCATTTGTATCTTAACCAAATGATTAGTACATGGCATCGTTTATATGTATCCATTTACTTTTTCCCGAACTTATTTTCTCGAACAAACATTAAATGCATATTAACTCACATCAACTAAAACATAATCAACCGGCTACAATCATTCGATCAAAACACAAATAAGCTTCTTTTTTGTTAATTAGTGTATCAACAATAACAATATAAATCAAGTTATATTGCTACCATTAGCTTCTCACAAAGCTTCCATAGGTTTTATCAGTTTCATATAAACTTAAATTCAAGCTCACTATTTCCTGGCCGCAATTACATAAATAATCATATACACTTAAATAACATCATAAGCAATACATGTACAAATTCGATTAGCAAAAAAATTAAGCTACCGATTAGCACAAAATTAAGCTACCGATTAGCACAAAAATAAGCTACCTCACAAAATCAATACTCAACATCATAATCAATTTAAAACTCAATATCACTTTCAATTAACAAATAAGTTAGCTATAAACAAACCTTTATATCGATTCGATATCGATTGATTCAATTCATTTCGCACTTGATCACCCGTTCTATTTTAATTGATTCTATTCGTGCTTGATCATCCATTTGAAACCCTAACTTTGATTGATTCGATTTTGAAACCCTAACTTTGATTGATTCGATTTTTACTCGATTGGTTCGATTTTTAAACCCTAACTTTGTAACCATACTGAAACGCAAATGATTTAACATAACGAAGTTGATTTTGGTTGATGAGTTTGAATCCGGTTTTAATTTCCAAATGAATTTAAATATGAAGATGAGTTTTAATCAATTTCTAAAGGAATGTTTTGTGATGCAAAGCTATAAAAAGGACCAGATATGTAATACTAGCAAAGTTGAGAATGAGGAATGTAACTTTCGAAAGTCCACGCTTTTGATAGTGAACTTTTTTGTTTTCTTTCTACTAAAAGTTTGTACACGCTTTTATGCGTGAATTTTTTTTAGTTAATAACACAATCCACATTTAAAGGCGTAAGTAATTATGTAAACGTATATCACCGTGGAGAAACCCAAAATAAATCTACACACTTATCAAACCGTGGAGAATAAAGCGTGTAGAATCAACATTTATTTTGTAGTGGTACATATCTTTTAAGAATGCGGTAAAAATGTTACATAATATAAGTGAGGATACTAAAAATTGTATTTTGATCAATCACCAATAATCAACAGGGCCGGATTTGGGCCTGTGCGGGTTGAGCCAACGCACACGACCCAAGATATTTTAGGGCACCATTTTATATAGTCTATCTTTTGTGTATATATTACTTCAGGCCTTCTCTGTAAACCCATGTTTAAAAATGTAGTACTAAAAATCCATGATTGGGCCCCTTTCTAGCTAGTGTTCTAAATTTATCAACATATCTAACGTTTGGGGCTTTTTTTCTCTAAATTCAAATTTTAGTAACTACTTTACTGCTAGTAGTCTTGTAAATAGATACAATTCCGACTACTAGCTGTTTTCTAATTTGTGATTTGAGTCGTTATTTCGGCTATATCTACGTAAGGGGACTGTTTTCTTTCATGGCATAGGGCACTCATAATTCACAGGACGACCCTGATAATTAATTAGTTATTTTAAGTCACAAATTGATTTACATATTACACTACAAGACAAAAGACATTTAGTGACTGAAAAAAGTGTCAGAAAAAGCCAAAAACAATCACTAACGGCATTTTGGCTTTCTCCCACTGAAAGAAAAAGAGACACTAATGGAACCATCACTTTTTTGACGCTTAATATCAGTCAGAAAAGGTGTTGCAGATTTGATGACTTGAGCAAATAACAAGTTCATCCTACCACTTTGTTGACAG